>JAGDQP010028460.1:0-19651 GCA_022664845.1 Lepisma saccharinum | reverse complement strand
TAGTTCCCTTGATTCCAGTCATTGTCTCTTTAATTTCTTCACGTTTATACTAATTTCCTATTCTTTACAGCTTCTTTTCATATCAACCAAAAAGCTTCTTACTTGGATTTTCAGTCTCTGTATCTGTTTCCTGTACGTCATTTAATATCTTGTTACTTTTCTGTCTCCACAGCTGTTTCCTGTGCATTTCTAAGTATCCTGTTACTTTGATTCTTCTGTTTCCCCAATTTTTCTGTTGTTTTTTTTTTTTCAATATCTTGTTACTTGATTTTTCAGTCTCCGTATTTTCTGCGCATTTATCAACATCTTGTTACTTGATTTTTGAATCTCCGTATTTTCTGTGCATTTATCAACATCTTATTACATGATTTTTTCAGTCTCCGCAATTGCATCCTGTACATTTTTCAATTCTTGTTACTTGTTTTTTCAATATCTGCAACTGCTTTCTGAGCAAAAGGTGTAAAGAGTCTTTTGCATATATGGAATGCTTGGATTCGTCTACGTAACACAGTAATCAAAAGTTAACTCAAGGATACATATTATTGGTCTTTTTTTTTCATGGTTCCCCCTGATTAACGATTTTGGTTGAAATACTGGACTTTATCTGTACCATACATACCTATACACAAACAAAAAGAATAAAAATATTCTTGTGTGGGAAGTTTTTGTAATTTTATATTATTTTCTATGAGCTAGGCAAGCACGTGTGGCCGATATCCGTCCTATGTAGCAGTGATAACGTCCCTCGGTGAGCCTTCCTCCGGGGGACAAGAATGGGAAAGCATCGACCAGAATGTATGCAGTATGTACTATCACGGTATTTGCCTGGTGAAACTGAAGACAATTTCTAGAAACCTTCAGTCAGAATAGTCTACGTGAGCGGGACTCGAACGCACAAGGGATGTGCTTGTGGGGGAAAAAGTGATTCAACTAATTTCACCAGATGTAAATTCGGTACGACTTTTTTTATCTCTTATAGCTTCACTTGAAGATATTTTCTGTCCTGTATGGGAATTTCTGTTTGTATCTGCTGATGCTGCTTCCTGAACAAAACAGGAAAACTAGATAAGATTGCCTTTATTACAGGCTAAATATGTCCTTTCAAGAGGAAATAAAATATAGCACTACCATTGAACGTATTGGGATGAGAATAAATTCAGAATGTATTAATAACTTCATAGTGACTTTACTTGCATCAAATAGAAAAGTGTGTTATGGTAAGTTTACATTAGATATGAATCAACATACAGAAGAGTTGTATGTTGCAAATCTATGTTCTATGAATACTTCAGAATTCTATTTGCCTATCAGATACCAATTTAGTATATTAATTTTGTACGAAAAAAAAATCTATAATTTTCTTTTCTTTTCTGTTTACAGACAACACAGACACCTTCTTCAACCATTTTAGTTACACCGTCAACAAAAGTGACCGCAAAAGCCGTAACAGAATCTGGTGTAAAAACATTGGCGTTTAAGTCTTTGGTAAGCTCAAACATAACCAAACGAAAATGAAGGAAGAGTTTTAAGAATTTTACTTGAATTTGAATTTAATTTGTAAGGTCTTTAGGCAACTTTGGCTCAGATCAGATGGATGATGATGGGATGATTGGTGGAATGAAGAAAGTGTGAGAAAACGGGAGAACTCCGAGAAAACCCACGCACAAGGTGTTTGTCCACCAAGGTCCACATGGCATGAACAAGGATCAAACCGACGATTCCGAGCGCCAGAGGTCAGCGCTCTACCACTGAACCGCCGTTGGAGAATTTAATTTATTCGTTCTTTTTCATAGATCATGTAAGAATGGAAATAAACAAAAAAAAAAGCTATTCTCTGGTTTTCAATATTAAAAGTTTAGTTTTGTTTACTTTAATGGAAAATATGTTTTGTGTTGTGACTAGCAGTGGTCGAATTGAGAAGATTGAATGGTTGGGCCATTCGAACTCAGTTCGAATGCCAGCTATGCGGCCCAATATCTCTTTCAGAAAAATGCCTTTGTTAAATTTTGTATTTTAGGCCGTTTTAGTACATTATGACTCCGGTTCGTCACGATTCAATTAGTTGTTAAGTTTCTAAAAGCCATGAATATCCATTACCTAGTTGGGATTCGAACCCAGAACCTTGGAGACGCTGGCCGAACATCTCTTGTTTATGCTACCACAAAAGCTGACAAGGACAGACCCTAATGTGAACTTCAATGTTACACATTATGCATGAATTTTGACTCTGAATTTCAAGTCTACATTTGAAGTAGCACTCGATTTTAGCTGACATTGGAAACTAGTAAATTTATCAATAACATCATTGTTCGAGTTCTAACATTGATGATTTATTTCGTTTCACCCAATTAGAGTGATGGTTAATTTTTATTTCTTTGAATTAGGGGGATGGCCTTGTACCGCATCCGCCCCCCCCCCCCAATTCGACCAATGGTGATTTGAAGAATAATAGTGCTGATCTATGTATATTTCTTATTCGATTATGTATTGTGTTGATCGTTAAACACTTGATTTTCGATCCCGAACTCTCCTCTGTTCTAAGTACAGAAACGTCACTAATTGTATCGCACATGGGGCTAAATCGGGCACGTATACTGGATATATTTGAATACATGGGCACAAGTATTGCATTTTTTCGTATGAATCTACTAATAGTAATTCACACTGTTGGAACAGAGTGTCTAACACCCTGGAAAACCTTGGAAACCTGGAATACTCAGGGAATTTTGGAAAATTCAAGGAATACTCAGGGAAATTTATGAGGTGGACCGGTCCACGGTTGGTAAGAGCACTGCTCCAGCAAGACGGAGGTCGTGCGTTCCTACTGCTGACCGGATTTTTTCAATGTGTTAAAATCCTTTATTTAAAAAAGAAATGATCTTTTTTCACTTGTGAAAGACCATTAATGTACAAGGTGCTTGGACTGGGTGGTGGTGGGATTAAAAAATATAATTACGAACTATTTACATGTTCCACTATACTAAAAACTGAGGGAATTTTTTTTTGGGGGGGGAAATATCATGGAAAACCTGGGAAACTCAGGGAATGTCAAGTCACTAAATTAATAGACACCATGTGGAACACATAAATTAAAACCAACTCTTTTTTAGTAGCAATAGAGACTCCAGTCATCAGTCTTTGTTGCCTCCTATTCTGCATTTCAAGAACTCATGGGAGTAATGTCACTGGGCCTGATTCTCGATACTGGGGCTGCACTCTCAAGCAATGAGTTTACCAGAAAGTCTATGACGAATTGAATCTCTTAACACTAGGTCTGTATGAACCTATACAGACGGCGATGTTGTCAGCTGCCAACTCACTCGCTCAATCTAAATTTCTCCTTGATGCCTTATTGTAAAACTACAGTATCATTCTCGTCTATCTCTGTTAACTCACTTTCTCGATTATCCTCAATAGCCAGTTGATAAAGCTACTCAATGTCCTTGATGTTCTGGGACGGAAACTCCTATTGAGAAGTTTCACAAATTCTCTGATTCAGCATATTATCTCTTCTGTGATTGGTCCAGAACTTACCTTGCACAAGCGACGATGTTAGCTGCCTCTCTGCTCACGTCCTATCCTGCTATATTGCTGATATTTGCTCTTTCCTTTTCCTGTTAGATGTTGCCATTTCCTTCCTTCTAGTTTACGTATCCGTTGTTTCTTATCCGTTGTTTCTTATAACTGAATTCACACTTTTCCTTAATTCCACAAATGCTGACGTTAAAAGCAATACTGTGATTTTGTAAGAATTAGCTCTGCTTAGATCGTTTCGTTGAATATCCTTTTTTGCTGCATACGAGTTTCCTGTCTTGTGAAATATCCGGTCTCTAACTTACTACGATCAACATTTCCCGCTAAAAATATCGTTGACTCAACCCTATGATCAAAAAACGCAAATTGTAAACCTTGGTGTATTCGTTCTAGAGTATTACTTACTATTAGAAAGACCACTAGTAATTTATTTTCCAATAATATACAAATGAAGTCTCTAACCTACTACGATCACCAATATGTATACATTTAATACTTGTGTCTACGAATATAAGAATATCAAGTGTAAGATACATTTGTGTAATTATTTTGGGAACTACACTACATTAGTATACACGTAGTTTGTGTTTCTACGATAGAATAATTTGGTTCCGCCCTAACGCACTGTACCTAACCTAAAGTATACGCAATCAGCTACAGGTAGCTTACATGTAGGAAGTATATTACTAGTAGGAAGATCATGTATAATGTTTGTGCGTATAAATTGAATACATAATTCAAAAGTTTAGAATTTTTTCTACCTCTTAATGAAGTCAATAGAAGAATGATACAAGTTTAAATTACTAACGAGTCTATAATCTTAATGGTATTAGTTCCATATTTTTTTTAAAATGCGAGTAAAATATTCGATTATGATTATAATATTAGAACAGTGATTAATGATTTTTTTTAACTTGCTCTTTTCATCTGAATATTTTTAATTTAGTTAGGTATTTTCTTAAAAATAAACAGAACAATGTAGCCGTGACCGAGAATCGAACCCAGGTCTCCCAGTAGCTAGTGGTTATTCTCATCAAACTACTACGACACGGTCCCACTCTCTGTATATGTGAAGCATTCCTAACGGTTCAGTTGAACCACCTACCCTGCTGGTATCAATATCAAGGTTCCCCATTGCATTTGAATTTGAATTTGAATTTTCATTTAAGGCCTTTAGGCAACTTTGGCTCAGGCCAGATGGATGATGATGGAAGAATTGGTGAAATTAAGAAAGTGGGAGGAAACGGGAGAACCTCCACACACGATGTTTATCCACCACAAAGCCCACATGGCATGCAACAAGGATCGAAGAGACGATTTCGAGCGCCATAGGTCAGCGCTCTACCACTAAGCCACCGCGACTCCGCTCTCCATTGCGTGTGGAGGTTTAGTTGAGGAGTACTACTTCAAATTGTGCAGGTCGATAGCATGATATTATATTTGGCTTTATACAAGTATAAAACAAAATAAATAGGTATTTGTATAAAGTAAAATATGATAGATATTTTCGTACCATATATCTGCAGGCAAGAAGGTCGTAACCCACATCTTTTGCAAATCATGTTTCCATGTAAAAAGTTCCTGCATAGAATGAGGATTACACAAATATGTCTGAAAATGTTTAAATTAAATAAAGCTCAACAAAAAATAAATTAAGTTATTTTGTTGTTCGATACGAGAATTTAATAAACATTAAACGTCTCGTTTATTCATAGGGTTCTTCCGATGGACCTGCCATAGACCATTTGTCCTCTCTGCCAGATCTACCAGTCAATCAATTGTCATCACTTCTGGGAAGAGATCTAGCTAACCAGGTATGTAATGAATGTTAACTACATAAAATCTGTCTACTTTAAAAACTTGTTCACTATTAAAATTTCATTTAAATTTCATATTATGATTTGTGAGCATATCACTTTCTTTCTAAGGAATGGTGAGTAGCATATAACTCGTTTTATACTTCTGTTTACAACATTCATATTGAAGGCTGAGCAGGACATAATTAGTTTTATACTTCTGCTTACACCGTTCATATTTGAATACTGAGTAGGACATAATTAGTTTTATACATCTGCTTACAACGTTCATATTTGAAGGCTGAGTAGGACACAATTAGTTTTATACTTCTGCTTACAACTTTTATATTTGAATGCTGAGTAGCATATAACTCGTTTTATACTTCTTCTAACAACTTTTACAGTTGAATGCTGAGTAGTATATAACTCATTTTATACTTCTGCTTACAATTTTTAAATTTGGATGTTGAGTAGCAGATAACTCGTTTTATACTTCTGCTTTTACATTTGAATCGTTTATTTTTAAAAGGTTATCAGTCCAGAAGTATGAGTTTTTGGGAAATTGAGAAAAACGTTTTAGAATGGAAAATAATCAAGTGAGATTAATTCTATGGAAGTTAACAAGTTATATGCTTCAAAAGTGATTCTTGGTCAAGAGGTTGTATTGGCATTGCAATATGTAAATATGTTATTGGTCAGTAAAAATTGGAGACTCATGCCCTTTTCGAAAAAATCAGGGAAAAGTACAAAAACACATTTATTTACTTTTATTTACTATTCATTTGTTTCTAAACTAACATAATGTTGACTGCAAATATTATCAATTAAATTCTTCTAAAGTTTATAACACTAGTTTATCAATGAAACAAAAAATCATCATCATGGTTATTTACAGGCCACTTTAAATTATCATCATAATATTACTGCTCTACCGGGCAGTTATGGTGTTGTCGAAAAGCTAGAATAGTATCGGAACGTGCCCAATGACATGGTGGAGGCGTCGGGTCAGGCATTCTATGCACTCGTCAGGCATATAACGATTTAGTTTTTCCAAATATTTAATTTTATTGCACTTTATTGAAACCTTTTCTGATGTATAAGCTAGTGTTCTTATGGATGAGTTCTTGACAGATGTACTTTTAAAAAAACATGAACTATTTATTTCACTGTAAATCTTAGGGTAATTAATTTATTATTTCCATTTAATGCTGTCCAGCTATATATTCTGAAACACTGTAAAATTATAAATAACCAATTGTGGACTGATGCCTTTTAAAAGATATACGATTTATTTGCTGTGTTATATAAACTTATATTAAGTTTTCTGCTTGTAAAAGAAATTTCATTGTGTCCACAGTAATTGATAAGACATGGTGTCACTCTTAGAAAAGGGCTTTATAAGAAGAGTTTTGATACAATTATCTCTCTCTCTCTCTCTCTTCTAGATCATTAGTGCTGCATTGCAACGAGTAGTTAGTGCAAACATCGCTGGAGAAAATGCACCAAATGTTGCTGAGGCTCTTGTAAGTATAAGCAGATAAATACAATTACTTGAGAAGAAAATCTCATGTCAAAATGTGATCCTATTTTTCCAAATAGGTACTTTTTAGGACCCTTGATAAAGAAGTTATAATGAGAGGAACTTACACTGCAGTGTCAAAAGTCATGGGACAGCGGGAGGGAACTAGTTGACGGCGCGGTAACATCGTGGCAAACCGCGCGAAGCGATTGCAGAGTGGTCAGTTGGACTTCTGTGAGTGCTGTGAAACGTCTTGTACTGTGGTGATGGCAACACGACAGGAATTATCGGCGTTTGAGCGCGGGATGGTAGAGTTGGTGCTAGACCAATTGGGCATGCTATTTCAGAAGTCGTCCAGATATTTAACTTTAATCGCTCCACAGTGTCAAGTTTGGACCGTGAGTATAGCATTGGAGGCATTACGACCCGTCAGGGACAACGTAGTGGCCGCTCACGGATGCTGAATGACAACGACCGGCGACATCTGGGCAGACAGACAAGCAACAGTGCGTGATCTGACAGCAGGAATCAATGAATGACGTCCCAGAAACGTGTCTCAGAGGTCAGTGCAACGCAATTTTGTCCTCATGAGGTATCGCAGCCGAAGACCGACATGTGTGCAGTTATTAATCGCTGCCCATGGGCAGCGACGACTCATATGGGCTCGTGAACACGCGGATTGGACCTTAGAGGACTGGCAACGTGTAGCGTGGTCAGATAAGTCACGTTTCCATTTGGTACGCACGGGTTGTAGGTAGGGTCCGGGTGTGGCGCAGACCCCATGAGACTATGGACCGAAGTTGTCAACAAATTACTATGCAAGCTGGTAGTGGCTCCGTCATTGTGTGGGGCGTGTTTATCTGGCATGGTTTGGATCCTCTGGTCCTGTTGAACCGAACATTGACCGGTCAGCTATATGTTTAGCTGCTTGGTGATTATCTCCAGCACTCTATGGACTTCGTGTATTCTGCGAACAATGGGATTTTCTAGGATGACAATGCACCTTGTCACCGGACGATAATGGTGCACGACTGGTTTGAAGAACATTCTGGCAACTTCCAACGCATTCTGGCTCCCTGGGTCACAGGATCCCTATCGAGAACATGTGGGATATCATCGAACAGTCTATTCGTGCCCAGGATCCTCCACCTGGAACAACCACCGAATTGTGGACTGTATAGCTGTACATCCCTCCAGCGGACTATCAGCAACTTGTCGCGTCTCTGCCACGTAGAGTTGCTGCACTTCGCCGTACTCGAGGGGGTTTCACACGTTATTAGGTAGGTACCCCATGACTTTTGGCACTTCAGTGTATAATCCAGCTCATCCGGTCTGTCAGTCTATATATGTCCAGAAATTAAATCTCAGCAACCATAAAGCTGTATGAGGTGATTAAGATGTAGTTAGAAATGTCTAGACTAGTTCAGAACCCCGGACCCGTCTTGATTGGCGTAGACGGGTCAAGGTTGCCAACACAGTTTTGAAAATAATCAATTGTTTAAATTGTTTCCATTTCTCTAGACTTACCTGCATCAAACTTGGCATACACATTATTCGACACAATATAAATATACTTTGGATATCTCCGTCCTAAACGTCTCTATTATCAGTGTTGCCAGCCTACCCCATGAGGAAACTCGGCGCGCCGCCGGTTTCCCACCAACCACGAAGGCAGACCACCGGAGGCCCACCGAGTTTTCCTTATGGGGTATTTTCTATAAAATTTAAGTTTTGAAATAAATTCCACATCGTTCGACATATCAGCATTATTTAACGCAACAGAAAAGTAGTGTTCCGTCCTCAAACAACCTAGTAGTCAGTGTTGACAGCGTATTATTTTTTTTTTAATTTACTTCCATATCATTTGGCATAAACATTATTGAATACAATAGGGAAATGCTATGAGTTTCCCATCCCTAAGCATCCCAGTTGTCAGTGTTTCCAGCCTATGTTATAAAAATTAATATTTGTGTGTCTCTGAGATCCTATCAAGGGACCGGACTCTTCGCGTTTGTTAGTAGAATCTCGACCCTAATTTGTTCATCTTGTAAGACTTCAGTCTGAGATACATCGAGGTGGACATCAGACATTTTCTATAATGCTCTTGATTAGAAAGTGATAGAAAGTTTTGTGTAACTTTTACATTTAAAATCCATAGATGTATAGGCAAAAGATAAAATGTAGCAGATATTGGACAGCTATTTTATAATAGTGAGTGATTACACATAAACAGTTCCTTGTTTACAGAAATGGCCACATTGCAATTTCTTGTTATATTATTACTCAGAAGCAGTGTGCGAATTAACGGAGGGAAGAGGGGAAAATCTCCCCTGTGAGTTTGCATGTGGACGCATGGGTATAATATAATGATTCATCTCGTTATTATCTTATCAACAACATTTCATCCCCTCACCCCCGTAAACATTCCTTAATTCGCACGCTGGGCTGAAGTTACAGTAATATTCAAATTTAGTGTTGTTTTTTTTTTTTTTCAAATAAAAAGCAATAATTTAGTATCAATATGGTTTAATTTGTGTAATCTGAAGACAGAGCTGAAGAGAACATATGTAAATCTTGATTCGTCGCTGGAGATTTAAATCTCCTGTATGAATAAAGATTCCTTTAAAACAAGAATATATGGCTTGTTAATCTTTTATATGTCGTTTAGAGTTATCTTGTACGGTACTAATGGGTCTTACTGTAGTGCCGCAAGCTAAAGACCCAGACTGGTAATAGGATCACGTAAAGACTTACCACAGGGAAATATGCATATCCCAAGCTATTTCAACCTACGTTGTTATATGCAGTTAGTAAGAAGATGCTAGATCGAAAGATAGACGCTTCCTTCAATTCTATTCAAATCGTAAAGTAATTTAATTTTAGTTTAAATTACAAGCCAATGACTACGGATAGAACATGGACATTTCTTACATCATCAAGTTTTTACTCAATTAGTCTAAAGTCTCCCCATGGCAATTTTTAAATAAGCAAAAATTGAAGGAAAACAACACCAAAATAATTAGTTTCCTTCAATTAATAAAAAATAAGTGTTTCCCGAATAGAAATATTGACAAATTGACTTTTGTTATCCTTAAATTGAAAAAAATAAAATGAAATCCTATGTTAAGTTGATACCTTGAGACTTCTTTTAACTTTCACATGGACACAAAATTAGGTAAATAGTTCGTTTCAATCACATTCCAATTGTTCCTTTCTCTACTCAGTTTTGACGTAAATACTAATCTCTTCTCAAAGTTTGCACCATTATTTCGAAGATACCCTGTATACGCACGGAGGCAAGTGTATCTCAAACAAACCTCACCTTGTAATTCTGCCTTCAGTCCGGGAAGCATTTCGCTCCTTAACCTAGAAGCTTCTTCAGGTGCAGAGTTTAGTTTTTAAACCAGGCGTGAGTTTTGTTTTAATTTTAGAACTAATTAGTTCGTAGTTAATAACAGAAAACTCAACCGTATGAGACAATTCCATGTTCAGTTTAGTATTAGGAATTTGTAAGTGTCTTGCATTGCATGTAAATATATCATAGCTTTTCATTCAAACTTTTTATTTTTTTATGAATATACTTCTTCAACTAACACGGTGATTACGTGTACAATATTCTTTTTCGCAGACACAAAGGCAAATTCAGCAACAAAGAATTCAACAGCAACGCCAAAGACAAAAGCAAAAAGAACAAAATGATAGGCCAGATGGAAAACCTGAGAAAATCGCAACAACACCTAAATCCAATTCTACAAGAAAGGGCGTCTCGTTGTGGGTTGTTCCTTCTGGCGCACGACAAGAGAGAACAAATTTACAAGTATTGGATAACTCGGTAAGTTATTGGCTTGTTCATTATTATTATTATTATTATTATTATTATTATTATTATTATTACTGAGAAGGTAGTACAAATATTATCTACAAGTTATTGAGAAGAATTATACACTCAGATTCATAGAAAATGGCCGTTTTAAAGCATAAACTTATCATATTTTGCTACTTATTGCCAAGTTTTATCATGGGATTTAAATCCGGTATCCCTAAAAGTTGATAATTCTAGACAGATTTGTCGCAAACAAATCGCAGCTTTCTGTAAGGTAAATTGTTGAAATATTGCTATATATATATTAAAAAAATTCCTTGAAGGGTGTGCGCGCAACCCGCGCCCTCTCTCTGGATCTGCCACTGATCCAGTGTTGCCATTTCGTGCAACTTCTCGTAGTTAGGAAAGTTTTCATTCCATTTCCTATGACTATAAGTGTACAGTATGTTCAAAAATATATTCAACATACACTAGAAATATAAATCAGATTTTATATCACTTTATGCATAATACATATACAATTTGGTACTTACTTTTTCATACGTGCCGTATATTTGTTTCTGTGTGACTGTTTCAAACGCATAAAAATTAATTTTAGCAGCAGCACTGACAGCAAATAGTATGAGATAGTCGCAAACAGGGTCTGAAGCATAGGATGACTACAGATTTTTCTAAAATCTTGAAAACATGGCGCACTAATAGTCAACATATGTTAGATTAAAATTTTTTTAAAATGTCTTTCATAGGTTTCATATCGACATGTAATATTCTTTTCTTCCTCAAGGACAGTATGATACATTCTACAAGAATATCCAGCACAACACCACGATACCTTAATATAGTGGAAGATTCCGTAAGTCTAACTTCCATTACAAACAACACAACACTTACAGTACACTCTTACGTGTCCTGTCGCTATTTTTCCACAACTAACTGGCTTTGACAAAGAACATAATGTTATTACTTACGTGCGTAAATTAGTACCGATAATGGTAGAAAATAACATAAAACTTCTTGCCTTATCTCAAAATATGGGTAAATTTAATATTTTTAAAGCTAATATTACGATTCGTGGAAAATATTTATGTAAGTCCACTTGTCTATGTCAATAAATGTTAAAATAAGCTAAAAAGAAAGCCTATTTAAGTGTACAGGACACTATAAAAGGTGTAAAAACACTTCACAGAATTAAAGAAGAAGATAGATTTCGCCGTTGAGGCGTGGTCACAGAAAGGATAAAGGATTGAAAGAGAAGCCAGAGATGAATGGTCACGAAGCTGTAAAAAAAAAAAAGGTAAAGCTATCCCCTGTGCGATACGCACGTGCCGAACGGCGCATGGGGGGTGTGGAGGTAGCGCTCCACATTTTCTTGACCTACGGTAATGATAATAATATAAAATACTATACATTATTATGGTAAGGGACCGTAACTCAGTTGCTGTTGTATTGGAGAGGACCTGGGTTCACGCCCAGTGATCGGCCGTACAGAGCGAGGTCTTTCTAATGCTTTCCTCAGACACATCAGGCTAAAACCTGGACGATACCTTCAAACTAGGCCGTGTCTGACTTCTGTCCTTCTGGCCTCTTTCCTATCCGAAACTGAGTCAAAGATGCATAAATTAAATCCAGTTGAATTCATTAAAGTGTTTCAATTCAATAAATAGCCAGACATTAACAGTTGAGAAACACTAAACAAAGTTACTACTTCATTTGACTAAAGCGCTTTTCCAGAAAAAGCAGTAAACAAATAAGTCAAGTTTAAGTATTACTGCGCTTGATTTAGTGGGAGGAGGTAGAGAATTCTTTTAAAGATCTAATTTAATTAAAGAGCCTTTAATTTATAAGTTTCTAAAAGCTACAATACGTAATTAAAATTACAAGAATACAAGCGAATTTCTAGGATCTACGATGCTTTGCGGCACACTGGTAAAGCAATATGTGGGTAATAAAGAACTTTAACACAAACTTTAAAAATGTAAACCGATCTGAGCCAAAAGTTGCCTAAAGGTTTTAAATAAATTCAAACTATAATGTAAACTCCATGTGTCGCCATTCAGAAATTTAAATTATTTAAAATGACAGACATGATAGAAACAGTAGTCATAATATATTTCACTTGATCTAATCAATCTTTATCCGTTGAGTGAAAAGATGAAAACAATAAACTAAAATTATCACAGGTAAGAGTCACAGGAATAGTTAAATCAAGAGTGATGCGAGGCCGAGGAACCAGTTCATCTTGATCTTTTGGCATGGCTCCTACAAACGGCTCTTTGACCATACTTGTGACTCTTATCTGTGAAATATTTATATATATTGTATTTATCTTTTAACTCACCTGATGAAAATTAATTGGATCAAGTGAAATATTGTGACTACGGTCTTTATCAGCGTGTCCAGGTAAGTCATTTTTAATTACCAGGTTGTTCGGAAATAACTGGTCGGTTTCGTACCTCACACTACTACTGAGTTTTGGAATACAATAAACATAGCTGTTTCCATTTGAATTAGTCTCCGTCTGTAGTCACACATCTCTTCCAACGATTCACACGGATCTCAATCCCGTCTCTGAGCAAAACGTGGCACTCGTAAGGTAATACATCCTGGACGGCACTTTCTGCACTATCTCTGTTTTTCAACATCTTGTCTGTCATGAAGTGACGCATACACATATGATTGTCTATTAGTGCCAAGTCTGGGAAATATGGAGAGTGCAGCAGTATTTCATACCTCAGGTCTATGAACTTCTGTTTAGTAATTCCTGCTACGTGGAGTTTAGCATTGCCGGATGAAAGCAGAGGATCCTTCCTATTGACAAAAGACGGCAGCTTTTTTTTCATAACTGTCGGTGCATTTCGCACAATACGAGTAAAGAGATAAAGAACCAAAAGACCTTTTTTTCCTCTCTTTCTCTGTTCTTTCGTTAACGGCCATTATGTGCCGAAATATTGCAATGTAACATGTGTAATCATATGTGTGACGTTAATGTTAATACGTGACGTATTGTTTACAAAGTGTCCTTTCTCTTTCTAGTTTCATATTAAGTCTACATTCATAGAAAAGAATATTTTATGTTTATTTGTTCTTTGATGTTCTTTGATACTCATTTAACTGATACAAACTCATAAACAGAAATATGAAATATATATAATGAACGCACGTAAGTAAGAACAGATCATTGTAATCTGATGTAACATTTTCACAACAATCAATCATTTCGCTTCTAGCACTTTTGCACGCAAGAGTATCATAAAAGGTAAAGTACCGTAGGCTTTATCACCACATTCACGCCAAACAATTTGATTTACACAGTAGCGAAAATAGATCATTTACTTGCTGCGTTGGAGAGGCTTCTTTTTTTAATCCCTTTTGGATACTTAATTCTTTTTTCTAGGTTTACAAATGAATTTTGACACAAATTTCTTTCATAAGTTTATATATAAAAGTGTGTACATTGCTGAGTGTTTCGTAAGATTATTACATCTCAAAGCATAATATTCTTGTTTGCAAGACATCAAGTGTAGTAATATTTAAACGTATAAATGGATTCTTCCTATAGTTGTGAAGCAACGATTGTTTCCGATGTTTCGGAGATTACCTGACTTCATCTTCAGGGAACGGATATTATTCAAACATAGAGGGATGAATTTGTTTCTAGGTGTCTAGTTCGTGCCTTGTGATATCGTCCGTAATTAGTCTTGTGTAGTGTTTATAGCCATATATTGCTGCAGGGATAGCTTGCGTGAAGAAGGTTTCTTGTTGTATGTCTCGTGTACAAGGGTAGCGTGCTTCATTAAAGATCAAAAAATATATGTCGTGTCTAGCGTTAGAAGACCTGTGTAGCGCATACAGGCATGAGGGCGACAGTAACGATAGCGTGCGTGTTTAAAGGCTTGTGTAGCGTATAGAGCCGTGGGTGCAACGGTAGCGATAGCGTGACTAAAGTCGTGTATCGCGAGAGCATGCGTGATCAGGAAATCACAATAAGAACACCCCCGTTTGGATAGGCACTCAGATGTCTACCTGCACTAATAGAAGTCAAAAAATTAGTAAGGGCATCACAACATCAGTCTCCACGTGCTTAGTCGCAAACTCATTTCACTGCAGTAGCATTTACTGGAGTGCTTCAATCGGGCCATCTAGATACGGAGGTATGCGTTATACAGTGCTTTAATTATGTACAGGCTGGAACTAAAAACAAACACATAAACGTGGAAACTACATCATCTTGGTGTTTAATCACATCAGTTTCTTTGAGAATAGATATATTATTTTCTGAAACGTCGTAAATATTCGTTTCTTCACATGAATAGTTAAAAATCAATAAATTTGTTTAAGGTATTATTGTAAAACATTAAATCTTGTAGAATTACAACCATTTCCTGTTTCAACCACATTTCAATTATTATTTATCACATTATTATATTCTCCACTGAATATTCGTAAGTATTCAATGACGTTTGTTAGCTAAGGAATTAGTATTTAGTGTCTTGGGTATCTTTCAGGTTGGTTCACACGTTTTGACAGCTTCTGCAAGCTCCAGAGCACCAACAACTGTATCAGCACCTTCTACTTCTCAACTGCTACTACAAAATAACGCTTTACCTACTTCAACTGTCAACACATTACAAGGAGTAGCCAACCTTCATGTAAGATATAAATCTTCAGTTTTTCGTAACTAAGGAAAGCAAAAACAACTAAAACTATTATATTAAAATAGTTTGCAAGAGATATAAAATATTATGTTATAATTGAAAAAGAAGTACTTGCCACTCACATAAATTTTATAACACAAGTAAGGATTTTATATTTCAAAGTTTTATCTTCATGTTCATTTAAAGATGGTAGGAAGAGTGATCTTTTAGTACAGAGCTGATAGAACAAGGTCCAAATTGAAGAATGGGGAGAAACTTTTGGTACTTGATTAGTGTAACAGTAATGCATTATATTCTGCCAACTAGTATTACATGTCCAGTGATTCCGCCAGCCCCCCAAATCCTCGAGACCACAATCCTCTCCATTTTAATATTTTTACGGCTAGAAATCGACAAAAACCGTGCAAAACTCCACTCACCCCTCTTAATTTTTACTTTACACACTCCAAACTGAAAATCCTGGCGTAATCCCTGAACATATCCCGCACGAATTCTGAACTGATGGGTTTAGAGGATATATCTGGAAGGATGTACGCTTAAAAGAGAGTGGAGAAGCTTCCACATAAGCATTGAATCAATGGTTACACTCTAAAATATTAGAAAAATTTCTCTAAAATATGCCTTATGGATAATGCTAATAATAATATTACCTTCTTTGTTGTGTTCTATTCATATTTCTTGTCATTTACGTTTTCTCTGGCAACACTGTAATTTTATTTGGTAATCACAGTAAAAGATCTATGGTCATTGAATTTAGAGTGGTGTAATAATCAGCAGAAATACCTACATACTTGATAACATGGTATGGCTAGTACCAAAGTTCTCCATTATTAATTGACTTCACATTTTGGATTTTAAGTTATCATTTCCAAAAAGAAAAGAGAAAAGCTAAGCCACTGCCATGTGCGTCAAACAGAACATATGAAGGGTGACGGGAAAAAACAAGGAATGTCACAAAACAAAGTTATTGAGAAAATCAAGTTTTAATTCCTTCATCGCTTAATGTTTAAACCGATCAGCATATTGTCTCCCTTGGTCATTTATGAGGGTATTTTCCCTTCGTTCTTTGACAGTTTTGTAGTTCCATTTCTCCCCAATAGAGTGAGGTATACAGTACAAAATCGCTAGAAATGGGCATCTCCACCCAGTTTTTCCTCGACACCCTTCATATAAGCTAATTAACAGTTTATGTTGAACACATTATGGATTCTTTTGTGAAGCCGAAGGGGAAGTAGGGTTGATCCGGATCAGTTACGATTCGTGGCTTTTATAAAGTATAGGAACTGTTAAGTCCTTCAAATCCATAATATCCTGATTACTTCCCCACCCTGACAGAACCAGTGTATTCGATATTTCACCAGTAGACAGCAATACATTCGTTTTCTCGATTCAGAGTTACCATTTACGCATTTATTTAACTAAATTCTGTGTATCCATACATCTTACCTTTTTTTTTTTCATGAAAAACAAAGTTAATTCTTAATTATATTTCTTTTGACTGTAGGATGATCCTCAGATCCTATATGCACAAGTCGCCTCTGATCCGAATATGGTTAATTTTCAGAAATTACAGTTCCTTCACTTTGTAACATCTACGAATCGCTACTGAAGCTAACATTTTTCTGTGTTGTTTTTCAGAATCTATTAAATGCTCCTGAGGAGAAATTATCAACAGCCAGAAGCACTACAACAACACCGAGGCCTCAGATAAACCTTGATTTTCTTCTTGGACTTCAGGTAAACAGTTTTCATTTATTCAACTGAAAGTAATTTGATAAGCATGCTTTCACTCTCATTTAATTCCTAAAATTTCACCTAAATGATGAATGTATGCATTATAACTATGTAAATGTAACAGGTATACATAGTTACATTAACTTCTTCTTCTTCTGATCAATCATGTTAGTATCTCCAATCTCTAATTTTTTCCGACGTTCATCAGATATTGTCTTCATTTTCTACATGTGTCTTCTCTTCACTCTTTCTTATCTGGCAATTACTGTCTCTACTCCGTTATTTTTTCTGGTCTGGTGCCCAAAGTTTTATGAAGTCTTCCTATGATATTCATCATCCTAATTGAAATAATTGATCTATATTGCCACTAGTTACCATCTGTTCCTTGCTGTTGACTGTCCAATAACTAAATTACCACTAGATACCATCTGTTTCTTGGATATTGACTGTTCCATAACTAAATTACTACTAGTTACCACCTGTTCTTTGGATGTTCACTGTTCCATAACTAAATTACTACTAGTTACCATCTGTTCCTTGGGCGTTGACTGTCCCATAACTAAATTACTACTAGTTACCACCTGTTCCTTGGATGTTGACTGTTCCATAACTAAATTACTACTAGTTACCACCTGTTCCTTGGATGTTGACTGTTCCGTAACTAAATTACTACTAGTTACCACCTGTTCCTTGGTGTTGACTGTTCCGTAACTAAACTACCACTGGTTACCAGTTATTCCTTGGATGTTGACCGTTCCATAACTAAATTACTACTAGTTACCACCTGTTCTTTGGATGTTCACTGTTCCATAACTAAATTACTACTAGTTACCACCTATTCCTTGGATGTTGACTGTTCCATAACTAATCCTTGTGTGTTGACTGTTCCGTAACTTTGGTTTAGAGACGTCCTTATATTTTTTTGCTTTCTTCTGACTTTTCTTTCACTTACATCTGGTATTATAAGACATTTGCGTAATCAGTTTTTTTTCCACAGTGGTATTATTGAAATTAGTTTCGTTACATGATAATATGTTATACATATTCTGATCCATGTCTTCTTCCTCTTTATCTTTACAATTCACGTCCCTAACGTGAGTGCGCCACTTGCCCTTATAAGGTAACTTTGATAAACTTGTTAGTATTTTGGGGTCAGTTTAGTAACTAATACCTTCGGTCCGTCACGATGCTATTATCTGTGGAGTTTCTCGAATTCACAAACATCCATGCTCCAGACGGAATTCAAATCCAAAACCTTGAAGACACTGGTCTGACGCCTTAGACCACACGACTACCGCGGTCGGCGCCTATATCAGATCAGGTAATGATACATAAGTGATCTTCGTTCTTATATCATGATCTAAAACTATATCATCATCTGTATCTTCCATATTATTTTCATGTTTATCTTTCACTTCTAAGTTCGTTTCATTACTATGCGTTTTATAGTCCTTAGATCGGGGTTTCGATTTCATACACATATTGTACGATCATGAAAATATGTCCTGGTATGTTCTTCATGTCTTTCCAGTACATACATTTGCTATTTGTTTTGCCATTCTTGTTGCTCCAAAGTAGGGTTGTCACCTTTTGATGAGTAAATTACGCGACGCTCGGCAAAAATTACGGGATAATACCAAAAATACGAGATAACACAAAAAATATGAGACAAATCCAAATTAACCTAAAATGAAAGTAACTAGTTACGCCCAGTATTAATGTGACTATACTAGCTGGCGGAAAATGGATGAATCAATTTTCTAACCACAGTTGGGATTAGTACCTGTTATCAACTAGAGCAGGGGTCTCCAGACTTTTTAGCCTAAGGGCCACATTGACTCCTCCACTAAGTTCCAAGGGCCAAGACCTAACCTAACCTAACAACCTACCTAATCTAACCTGTAAGTTGTAAGAACAAAATATTTCATGTTTCAACATCCTAGCATTAAATTATGCATGACGCCCAGTTGCACAATCTGCACGCAAAATAAACTATGGCGGGCCGGATACCGGGCATGTTCGGCACACGTGCTCGTGGGCCGTAGTTTGGAGACCCCTGAACTAGAGCAAACAGAAGACATGGGTATTATACGCCGTCATGTTGGGGCCTGGGAATGTGAACAAGGTCTCGCCCGTCTGCATAGTAAACAGTTCGGCAAGAGCCCATCACAGTTTGTTTATCAATATTTTTGATATGTGGAAAACACGTATGTGAATTTACCACTCATAATACGAGACGCTTAATTTTCACCTAAAATACGGGACAGGTAGCAACGTGTCCAATATCATCGTTCTAAAAAAAGGTAAAGCTACCTATCCCCTGTGCGATACGCACGCACGTTAACGGCGCATGGGAGATGTGGAGGTAGCGCTCGACATATTCTCGACCTACAGTACGAAGTGAGGTGGGGTGGTCAGTCCCACGCTCAACCGCCTTTACCTTCCCAAGGTGCTCAGGAGTACCTCAATTTGATAGGAAACTGACGTGAGTGCTCCTCAGAGCGCCAGGCATGGTAACACTACGAGAAAAGTCTTCATCGTCCTGGCCGGGATTTGAACCCAAGCCGTCCGATTTGTAGTCAGATGCGCT
>JAGDQP010028459.1:0-18262 GCA_022664845.1 Lepisma saccharinum | reverse complement strand
CGGGACATATTTAGGTATTTAATCATGTTAATGTTTTGTTGTTCTATATTCTAATTCATATGTACTCAGTTTGTAATCATTTGAATATTTGTATGTATTTCTCAAGTATTTTTTCAGCTGAACCAGGAGAAAGTCGAAAGAGCAGAGGCCAGCGGACTTCTCTTCAATCAGTTTCTTTATTTTTTCACGGTACAAAAAATAGTCTGAGGGAGTGAATAGCTATTTTTTACCCGCTTTTGTTGTTGGCTGAGCTACCTTTGTGTCCTCTCCTTTGGTAGCCAGCAGGCCAGTGGGCATTTTGCGTCAGGGAACTATATAAGCTTTAAATCGGTTGTGGGGAAGTCGCAGTTCTCCGAGTAAAATTTGTCTTCGGACGAGCAGCATCAGGGGCCGTTGCTCGAGACCAGTGAGCAGCCGTGATGCAAATTCTCGGAGATAGAGAATACGGCAGACATGCAGTAGAGGTATAGTATGAACATTACTGCTAAGATTTTGGAGGGACTCACTGGCTCTGGGTTCGATTCCCGTTTGATTCGATTTAAATTATTTCATAATGTCCGGATAATGATTGGGTGCGCATACGGGAATTCAGTAATTTCTCGTTTATTTGTTGGGACATGCTAAGTTTTGCTGCTGCGACAGTCCCGGGATTCTGCCAGAGTTTAAAATTGTGGGGAAGAAAATTTGGGAGAATTAGGAAGAGAGGCTACTGCTGCCTCTCGAGTCCCTGAAAGCCTTTGCTTCAGTCGATTTTTACCGATCGACTACTTTGTTGGGGTGTAACTTTAAATTTAGTAACTTTTACTCCAAAACCCCCTAGAAACCAGGTGACAGGGAATGAGATATGAATTTGGCCAACGAAAGGAAATTTCTCTGAAGTCTATTTATTGACCAGTTAAACTGACGACGTTTTTTTTTTAAGGTTGGAAATTAAATTTGGGAGAATTAGAAAGGGAGGCTATTGCTGCCTCTTGATTCCCTGAGTCCTTTGTTGAAGTCGATTCTTACCGAATCGACGATCTTTGCTTGGGGATAAGTTAAATTTAAATAATTTCACTCCAATCCATCCCACATGTAGGAGCCCGAGAGGAAAATTAGAGGACATTAATTACATAGACACACAGTATGAACCAGATTTGAGTTTTTTTTTTGTTTTTTTTTTTTTGTGAAAATTGATATAAGGAATTGTCTTTTTTTTATTATTAAGATAGGAATAGCTAGGTATACTGTCGGTTTGGACATTTGTTGTAGTTTGAGAGTGCTCGGCTCAAACCTGTGTGTTCAACGAAGTGAGTCCAGATTCGCAACCAGGCCGAAGTGGAACAGACAGATTTGATCAAAGCACTATATTTAAATTCATAGATAAGCGAAGAGAGTTCATTACCAATTTTCCTTTAGAGGAATTCTGAGAACTATTGTCGTTCCCAAATTTAACCAAGAGTCTTCTACCAATTCTTGGATAGACGATTTTCCTCGTAGAGTTTCCCGCTCTATGCATGGCTGAGGATTTGATATGGGACTTTCGGGTAGATTGAAAATTAAGATTATTGGAGCACTCGAGAATTTTCGTTAGATGAATTTGAACAGAAAATTAGAGCAAGCAAAGTTTTTTCAGAAAATAAAGTACTATTTAATCTCTCTCAGAAAGAACTTGAGTATCATTCACAATAAGAGCTTGATCCTAAACCCTTTCATTTATAAAGCAAGTTGATTCTACTTTGAGGAGCATTATTTTGATTTATGTTATTTACTGCTCTGTTAAGTTCGTAGTCTAATTTGCCAAAGCCGAACCGTAATTTTATGTATCTGCGAGGCAGGTATCTGGCTCCCGTTAGGTATTCTTAGTGATATGTAGTGCGGGCTGTATATCAGACGGAAGATGGGGGCTACTTTGAATATCAAATTTTTAGTAGATTTGACTGGCGCTCGGCAGGCATTGTAAGCCGGTTATTTGATTATTTTGTATCTTCTGTGGTTTTAAGAGTTATCTTATTCTTTTCTCTGAGCCAAATCCAGAGAAGTCATGCTCCCAGAAGAGTGATTTGTCTGAGACGTCATCCGCTGATATTACAATCTTGAAGTCCGAACTCTTTTAAGGCCGCACGTAACCTATGTACAACAAAATTTTCCACAATATGTGGTTTACTAACCATATGGTTTATGGGTTAATAAACACCATGACTAATGTTAACATGTACGAAATATATCTGTATATTATATTCAGGTTTTACTGTACTGTATATTCTTAATCCCTTATAATATATTTTAATTTTTATATTATATGTTGCAATGTACTGTGAATTTTTTGTATATATTTAAATAACTGAGACTTAATAGTAATACAGTAACATCATTGATAATCTTGATATACAAAAATATAATATACAGTAATTACTATAAATGTACATGTCGAAAAGACATCAATTGTTATTATTATTATTAACATTAATAGACACAATAACAACATTAATAGGTATACCTGAAATTTCTGAAAAAGATGTGTATGCAGCAATTAAGAAATTGAAGAACTACTCTGCTTTGGGTACCGATTATATCTATGTCATTAAGGACTGTCATCAAGGGCTGTCTGTGCTGAGTATTTTGTGCCAACATTGGTGGATTTGTACAATTATTCCTATCCAAGCGAATGGATAGAGACCTGTATCATCCCTATATAAAGGGAGGTGACAGGTCTTTACTTACCCATTATAGACCTATTACCATCCTAAATTCTACGACCACATTTTTTAGACCACTATTTGTGAATACTTGCAGTTCAACATGAAACTAAAATTGGATGATAGACAACATGGTATTTCTCAAGGCAAATCGGTTACAACTAATCTATGTGTTTTAACAAATTTTA
This sequence comes from Lepisma saccharinum, assembly GCA_022664845.1. NCBI lineage: Eukaryota > Metazoa > Arthropoda > Insecta > Zygentoma > Lepismatidae > Lepisma > Lepisma saccharinum. The sequence goes on along the minus strand of JAGDQP010028459.1, from coordinate 15,396 downwards.
TACAAGGGCACATTGCCACTAGATTACATTGTGATGTAGTATATATTGATCTTTCCAAGACATTTGATAGTGCAAAACATAACATCTTATTGAACAAACTTTCGAGGATTGGCTTATCGCCAACATTTGTCAATTGGTTCGAAAATTACTTGACTGATAGTACCTTTAGTACTAAATTTGGTAATATTATATCCGGAAAAACTATCAGTAAGAATGGCATACCTCAAGATTTTCATTTAGGCCCTCTTTTGTTCAATATCTACATAATTTATGTGATGAAATTAGTAATTCTAATTTACTTTTGTATGTTGACAATCTAAAGATGTTTAGAGTAGTCAATAACCTTACAGACAATCATCTTCTTAAACAGACCTTGATATAATTGATGAGTGGTGCATTAGAAACAAAATGCAAATTAGCATAGCTACAGAAAACCAAATTTATAAGATTTACAAAAAAGCTTCGCAATATTATTCAAGCTCGTACAAAATGAGAAATATTGAAATACAGAAAGTCAACTATTAAGGACTTGGGCATTATTTTTTATTCTAACTTGAACTGTAATAAATAATATCAATAGTCTTATTGGTGAGTCTCGCAGGATTTTTTTTTTTTTTTAAGTTTAATCAATGGTACGAATTTAACAACATCAGCACGTTCGTAACATTGTACACAATATTCATTCGAACTAGATTAGAATATGCCTCCACTGTTTGGAATAATCTGTCCAAAACCATGTCTGACAAACTTGAAGCTGTACAAAGATGTTTTTTTTTAAATTCAATTTACTTATTTTTTCTATCATTATGGCTACTGGCGTGATTTCTTTGACATTGAACCTCTAGAATTAAGAAGAAGAAAGCTAGATAGTAAGTCTTTTCGTAAAATTTTCTAGAATGAACTACACTGTAATTATTTTATTGAAAAACTTAATTTTAATGTACCTTTGTACCGAACGAGACGTTCGCCTTTTTTGACTACGACTGATTAAGGTGACATTCTACTCAAACGTCTTATTACAAATGTTGAATCCTATTACTTTATTTTTAGTATAATTTTTATGTGCATTTTCTGCGTGTTTGTTGTATTACTTACTTTATTACTTGTATTTGATTTTGCTTATTTCATGTGCCTTTTGCTTATTTCATGCATCATATTGTATTACAGTTCATTTTATCTGAGTTTTGTCGCTTGCCTCATGTATCCATTTGAATTATTAAATTAACTTGTAATCTAACATTTATTGACCAAGCGCTATCTTGGCCTTCCAGCTGTTCATAGCATTAAAATTAATTAATTTATTATTATTATTCAGCAAGTTATGTGGATTCTCGTATAATAGATTTTTTAAAACAAAATATCATAAAGAGACAGGCTTATAAAAGGGACAGAAATAATAAACCACGAGACAGAAAGTGTTCACTAGTAAAGAAACTAACTGAAGATTCTTTAAAATCTTACTGCGATAACCATAAAAATCTTCTGGTGGTCATGTTTCAACAGATTAGCAGTTTGGACTGCACGTTTGTTACCTGACCAGTATCGTCATGGTGATACGAGCACACAACAGCTGGCAACAAGGAAAGAATAAACCTTCACTTTTCATATCTGGTACAATAACCTGGTTTCAACAACCTACAAACGGGAAACAACTAGTCTAGACATTTCTATGAGTTTACACATAAACATCAGTAAACAAGTATCAAACAGTGACAACTCAACACATATTTACGAAATGTTTATTATTATCATCGTCGTCTGCTTCCGAACAGCATGTATAATAGATTTATCTGCATCAGTATCCCAACCAAGTCCTTTATTATTATTATTATTATTATTATTATTATTATTATTATCAAAACGCCAATGGACTAAATACTAAAGTTCAGTCCTTTATTGAAGACATATATTGTGTAGATTACGATATTGTATGCATTTTTGAAACTTGGTTTAAGATTCACAGAAGTTATCTTGATCAATTGTTAAGTAAATGCAGTATTATTAGGAAAGATATAAATATGTCTCTCACCAATCGAAGTTCAGGAGGAGGTTGTGTAATTCTGGTATCCAAAAAGTTTAATTATGAAGAAAATTACAATCCGTTTGTGGATCTTGACGTAGTCATTCTTAAGATAAAGAAACAAGAAAATTCTAATTTCCAATTAGGTTTACATTATTTTTCGCCTGATTTACCTCCCAATGACTTAATTAAATACTATGACTGGTTTCTACAAACGTTCCTAAGTAATGCTCAAAGCGAACAAAAAGTATTATTGCAGGGGGGCGCAATCGTCACAAAGAATTGTTATCAGAAAATTAAGGCGGAAAGAACACTCGAGTTTGCCCAAATTCTTGATCTTTCTCAATTCAATAAATCATATGATATTCATTTGCCATATAACGTTTTGGATCTAGTGCTAACGAACTTGAAAATCACACTCTGTTTCACGATATTGAACCTCTTGCAAAAGTTGATTATTTCCACCCTCCCTTTCTTATGCAATTGGAGATGAAGGTAAATGTTAGTAGAGTATCAGGTATAAGCGAACACGTGTATGACTTTAAAAATGCAAATTACCTGCAACTTTCAGAAGTTACTTCAAAGACGTTTCTAAATTGCAGGGAAATGTTGACAACATGACTGAGATTTTATATGATAAAATATATAGACGTTTCGATGATAATATATCGAAAAAGGTTATATCCAGTTATAAAAATGAAAAGCATCCCTGGGTCAATAGGGAGCTGAAAAACTTAATAAATAAGAAAACAAAGTTATTTATAAAATTCAAACAAACTGGTAATCCTAATATCTACAAAAATTTCTCTCATCTGAGGAAACAAGCGAAGAAAATGTTTAGTGTAATGAAAAAGAGTTACTTTGATTCATTGGAAAATAGTATTACCGAAAATAATTCAATGTTCCGGAAAACATCAGATCTAAACCTAAGAATCAAATACTCAATGAACTCGAGTACAAAGGAGCATTAATAACTAACTTAAAAAGTATAAGCGAAGTGTTTAAAGAAACATTTAGTAAATATTTTGATATGAATCTTGATGATAACGATGTGAATCTAAATTCCAGTCCATACTCTATACCTATAAATATCCTGCATATAGATCTTAAAGATGTAAATGAGGCAGTAGGAAAATTTAAAGCTATTTCAGCAATAGGTCCAGATAGAATTCCCAATTTTATAATTAAAGTTTGTTCGAATGAGTTGGCTCCTCTGTTGGCTAAAATTTACAATTCTTCATTAAGACAAGCGAAATTTTCTGAAAAGTGGAAAAGTTCATTTTTAACTCCTGTGTACAACGCTATTAAGAGAAGAGATCCAAACAACTATAGGTCAATCACTATTATATATATATATTTTATATTTGAAAATATTGTACATAAATATCTGAATTTTAGTGTAAAAAATCGATTAAAAAAGATGGGTTTAATAAAAATAAATCCATATTAACCAATGTAGCTAAAATGACTGACTTTGTCTCTGCAGCTACCAAAAGTAACTCACAGGTTGATATTATTCATGTGGACTTATCCAAAGCCTTCGATTCTATAAACCATAGTATTTTTCTCAACAAACTTAGTAACCTTGGTCTTTCATATTTGTACATAAAGTGGTTTCACAGCTACCTTTCGAATAGAAAATATAAAATCAAAATTGAACATGTAAAATCTGAAATAGGCTTTAAAAAGTGGCATACCACAGGGATTCCCCTTTGGGCCACTTTTATTTGTAATATTTCTGAATGATTTACCAGAAGTGGAGGAAGATGAAAAGAAAATATGGTATGCTGACGATGTAAAAATTATGAGAATGGTAAGAAACAGCTTTGAGCAGGGTATATTACAGGAACATTTCAACAGAGTTGTAAGATAGTGTGATGAAAACGGTATGAAGATAAACAATAAAAAAACTAAACATGTAACATTTACCCGAAAGGTTCAGTATTTCGTAAGTAAATATTATATGAATGGAAATGTAATAAAGAAGGTAGACAAAATCAACGATCTTGGAATACAGTTCGATAGCAATTTCTTATTTAATGAACACATTACAAATCAATGAAATGAAGCTAAAAGAGTCAGCTTACATTTTCAGCCAATGGTCAAATTTCACAAGACCAGACACTTACATATATTTGTACAAAACCCTTGTAAGGCCTAAACTTGAATATGGTTTAAGTCAGCTGGAATTACTTGCCAAAACATATATCAAATAAAATTGAAGTTATTCAGAACACTTTTATTAGAATGTTATGCCATGGCGTTGGTTTCAACTATTACTCGCAAAGTACAGAGTACTGGAAATCCCATTTTAACCTTGAACCTATGGAGTATAGAAGAGATAGATTTGATGCTTATTTCACATATAAAATAATCAATTGTAAATACTACTCAGAGTATCTGCTCGAAAGACTTGTAATAAGAACTCCAACATACGATACAAGGGATAAAAACTTGTCCCTACCTATTAATAAAAATCATATTTTTATGCTTAGATTGATAAAACATTACAACAAAATCACATAGGTACTTAATTTTGAACAATTTAAATGTGACGGCTGTAGACTTCAATCTGCCATCTTTATTCTGTTAAGTGTTACATTTCGTCGTCGGAACTGCAATACCCCCTATGTGGCATTTTTTTAACTTTTCATGTTTCTGCACCAGTTTATAGTACTGTGTACTCTGCATACTCTAGAAAAATTTCATGTGAAAATAACTTCTACTTTTTGAGATATAACAACTTTAAAGTACGTAAATTGTATTCAAGACTGTACTACAGAAACCGTTTTTTTTTTTTTTTTGGCCTTCTTGAAAAATGGATGATTTGCCACGTAGGGGGTATTGCAGTTCCGACGACGATTTGCTATTTATAAGTGTGCATAGAATTTGAACGTATGGAGTCGAAGTAATCGTAGACGTTCTCATTTGTAAAACTTTCTGTAATCAATGACGTACTTAGTGCTGTATTTTTGCATACTCTGCTGTTCTCAGCACTTAAATAAACTATTACTATTATTATTACTACTATGAAGTTCTCTTAGTCATGTGCACGAGAATTGAACGTGGAATGCCAGAAAGAATACATTCCAGAGCTGTAGAAATATGAATCCTTACGATAGTCATGTTTCTGATGGAAACACCAATCCTAAAAACAAATTATTGTGCCAGCAGGATGTTTTTCTTTAATGTTTTCGATATCTGTTAGAATATAATGTTCCCTTCTTCAAATGACACGTTCAATTGTATAACAATGCTAGCTGACCTTACCCGTCATTGCGGGAGTGAAACTGGAATAATATTTATGAAGTTAATAAGTATATAGGAAAAACAAATATCGAAAGTTGGAAATATTTACGTGAATATTGTTTAATTAAAATTTTCAATATACATACGTTGAAATAACTAACTGAAATTTATTAATTAAACAAATAAAGTGACTGTTTACTTAAATTTAAACGTTGTATATTTTATAAAGCTTTCCTTTAAATTATCCGTTCATCCCATAAGTAATGCCGTATTTTTGCACCGTGAGGAAAAGAACAATAACTTAACTGGAACGCTACCGTTAGTCAGAAAAATAGTGCCCATCGGACTTCACTACACTCTGCCACCTGTCAACCAGTTATTGAATTCCCGGCTGAAAGATGTCACCGGATTTGGAGGCAAAAAACTGGGTCACTGTTCGTTGCACGTCATCCTCATTTATTGGTGTTTTTCCGGAAAGGTGGTTTCGCAGGCTGCGAAAACGACAGCAGTCTGTTGTTGTATGATCTGGTGAAAACGCCGGGTGAGGAAGTTTTTCTCAATCATTTTCCTTGATCTTAGCACAGTTCCATTTGGCCGTGTGTGGGCGAGCGTTATCACCGTGACTGAGCACACCCTTGCGATTAACCAGAGTATGACGTTTCCCCAACAACGCAGTCCGTAGGCGTTCAAGCTGGTGACAGTTGATGGTCTAGTTACGTGCCAAGAGCTCAAAATAGATTATCCCACAGATATCCCACCAAACACTCAACACCACTTTTCAGGGGTGCAGATCATATTTTGGCACATTTCCTGCGTCCTCCCTTTAGGTACCAACTACCGTTTGCGTGTAATGTTATGAATGATAGAGTAGACCTACTTTTCATCCCCTGTCTCCAATCTGTCCATCAATAGATCAAGTCTGTGACGGGTGAGCAGGGAACTGCAGATGTCAACTCGCTGTGGCTTCTGTTAAGACGTTAACGTATAGAGTATCCATTTTACGAGTTTCGACACGTACCCAAGGTCCTGCAGGAGTCGTCGTGACTCAGATTGGCAGACTCTGAATACCAATCGGGCAGCCCGGGTTCAAATCCCGGCCATGATACTGGAAACTTTTCTCGAAGTGTTTCCCTGCCTGGCGCTGAAGTGCACTTTACCTCCTATCAAATTGAGTACTAGAGTGTCATTGGTACTCCTGCTCACCTTGGAAAGGTAAAGGCGGTCGGGTATGGGACTGACCACCCCACCTCATTTCAAAAGTCGACAATGTTTGGAGCGTCCACAATATTCTGACCACTCCACACACTCCATGCGCCGTTCACGGCGCGCACGTATCGTACAGGGGATAGCTTTACCCTTTTTTACCCAAGGTCCTGCAGATGATGATGAACGGTCGAATGGATGACATGGAGTTCGCTGGCTAGTTCTTCAACAGTTTGCATTGGATTTGCCTCCACCAATGCTAGCAGGACATCGTTGTCCAGCTGCACAGGTCTCCCTTCTCGTGGCTTATCGGTGAGGCTGGTGTCTCCAGACCAAAACATCTGGACCACCTCTGGCACTTTCGCACATCCACTGCGCCCTGACCATATATGGCATTGTTGTTTCGTGCCGCTGCGCTGGCTGGATGTCCCTGGTGAAATTCATACAGAATGACATGCCGTATGTGGTCCTCCGACACTGTCATGATCAAACAGAAGCCACACTACCAAAACGTGGAGTAGAACTTTCTCTACACATTGGTGCACAATCAAGTTCCCTTAATGACCCAGCTATGGCATGTGCGGTCTACTTCACTATTCGCTCGTCAGATGGCGTCATTGCAGCTGTCATCGGAAATATGATATTACTTATGGGATAAGCCGATACATTAATAGCTCATTTATCGTATTTTCTAAATTGTTAGTTTTTTTGCGTTGCTTACTCTAAACCATGTAACATAAAAAAAACATTCCTCTCTTAGATATCTTTCTCCAGTGTTCGTCCTTGCGACTTGTTTATAGTCATAGCAAAAAACAGACTCTGACATGCAATTAAGACAGTTTTAAAGCCATATTCGAGAAGCTTGCCATCTACACTTATGTAGTTGTTGCCAACATTAAGGCAATGCTGCCATCTGGTTATGTATCTGGAAAAAACATTTATCTCGACGCAGTGGGATGGCGCAACTTTTATTGTTATGTTAACTGTGACCAAGTTCAGCAAACCATTCCAGAATCTCAGTGAATCATAATATTAACCAGTTAAAGTTACAGAGGAAGAAATACTAAGTCATCTTGCTACACCGAACTTCACAACCATGCTCCAATACCACAACCTACTACATCCAGTGGTACTACATGAGAAAATAATCACGAAGCACTGTCTCAAAACGATTCATTGAATTGAACTACTTTTTACCAGTCCCTACTTCACTAATACGAGAGGTCTTGGAAAGATGGCTAACAGACTGTATCATCCAAAATACTGGATTGACTACAAAGAAACTTCAAGTTTCCATGAGATGACGTACAGAAGACTTGCTCTTCATTATTTCGCCATCTGCGGCTTTGCTTATACAACGTCTATAGAAGACTGGACAAAATTTGACAAATACACAAAATGCTTCGAGAAAATTCGTTCAGCTTATCCAGACAAGTACTCTACATGTGGAAGAGTAGAAATTATGTGATTACGTGCCGTTAGAAGAAGCTGAGATCTGAGAAATTGTTCTTTTTAATTTACTTCCTCACTACATCATCTGTCCCATCCCTGTGAGATAGACGGCTAAACGCTACATCTTTTTGGATGTGTATTGCTACTACATAGTGGTCCAGAACCTACCTAGCCATGTTTACATTCTTCCTAATGGATTGAAATTTCATGTAATTTATTTTTCAAGTAAATAGAAACATAAAAAGACCTCTTATTTCGTTGAATTAAAAAGTACGCCAACTGTCTCTCCTTTAAGTTATTATTATATATTTTTCCTAAAGTTTGAAGTCGAATATGTTTTGATTTTTTTTAATTCTCGTCATAAACGCCTGATAGTTTGGCAACATACCATACTCTGTTGTGTCCTGTTGCCTACCATTCAAGGGAAAGGTCCCCAAAACTTTCAGATATAAAACTTTTAATAGAGTACGCTCCCCTTCCCGTTTATTTTTTGCACTGTCATTCAGGATAACATTTTATACGGTAACAAGTTCAGAACTGTTACAATTCTCAATTGTGTATGTTGATAATATAAAACTGAAGTTAAATGATTTTATTTATCCATGCATAAACCAAAACTTCCATTTACTGAATCCCTTAGTTGAACCAAAAATATTACATCATTATTTTAAAAGGGTGCAAACAACATTATACGGAATCTGATTAGACATAATAAAAGAATGAATTTTGACTTGTTCAACCAATAATTAGGTCTCTTTTTTTTCTATCTTTCAGTCTTAAACGATCACGGTTTTCTCACGATTACTATCTCTAGTGTAGTTTCAGAATGTTTCATAGGGTCATTAAATGGAATGTCCGAATTTACTGAAACGCATATGACATGAAAACACCACACGAAAGCTTGCCACAAAACCAGATTGAAAACAGCCCAGATAATCCAGGTTGCTGAAATGAAATTTGAAGTAAATTTATCCCTATCGGTCATCATTGAGGCAGGTAAGTACAGATTAGCATGTCACAGATTAATTGCATATATTTGAAAAAAAAACACAAGAGAGGACTGCAGGGTCACCAGACTGCAAACGACCGTGTGAATGGAAATCACTGAATCTCAATCTGAAATCAGTTTCTCTACCTGCTTTTGTTTAGAAGTTAGTATACATTAGAGTGCAGAAACACTGCTAGAGAAGGTTGTTGTTTAACTATGATAATAATCATTCTATTGTTATTAGAAAAACACAAGTGCACATAGTTTCAATTAAAACAGACAGATAAGCGTGTTAAAAAATCAATTCACCACTAACATAACTTCAATCTGTATTACTGTAATAAAATGATAGAGACGAGACATTTTGTTCCTCATCTAATTTCCAGCCCACAATTCGCCACTATACTAAATAATTAACAATTACAGATTGACATGATATTCGAAACTATAGGACGAGTTTTGAGACTTCAAGAGAAAATGAAACTTGTAGATCTTGTTCTTAAATTTTTCTTCGAAAGAATCCTTGTATTGACCCTGACTTCTACGCCTGTCTGCATGTTCACGGATCTTTCCCCTACTTCCCTATTGTTGAGTCATTGGATTCAATCTCTCATTGTCTCCAAGTGTAGGAAGTAATTGTCTCATCCAGTAACAGACAGTTGAGCCTCGAAACACAGAGACTGTGATGCTTGGAAAGCGAACTCAACTTACAAATACTGCGTAAAGACATAAAGTCAAGAATCATTTTTTTTTTTATTTAAGATTTCTTCGCTTATTGCTCGTTAATACAATTCATTGGTGAAATTTGAAGGAGGTATCAAGTAATATGACTAGGATTAGTATCATACATAATTACATCAGAATGTCAGAGAAGTAATTTGATAACCATTTACCAGAGTTTTAAACCGGGTCACTTTTGGTGACCTGGTTACCACCGGCCTGAGCCGAACATAGGTGACCCGATCCGAAACTTGACCCGAATGACGCGATTGACCCTGTTTTGACCCGAATGACTCAGACCCGGTCTTGACCGAAATCACCACTGAGTTAACTGAGCGAAACGGTGATCGAACCTTCACCTAATTAACCCGATGACTGGTTTTGTCACTGAGGTTAGAATCAATCAACGTGAGATTCCTTGAGAAGTGAGGTTATGTACGGAAACTTCATTTTTGAGAGGTTTGTTTTTTAATAATGCTTTAATCCTATTTAACACTTCAAACTCAAGATTCTTTTTGCGAATTTGCACCCTTGCGACGGCGTTTTTCTTGTTTCCGAGGACATGAGATTATTTCCATGTGTTATTAATTAGTTTACTACTGTTAGGAACTTTTCGGCGTCGTATTGTTTGTACTCTGGGCAGTAATACCTTACTCCCGATCACTGCAGGAAGAAAGCCTGTTGAAACGCAACAGTATATAATAAGGACGTAATTAAACCTCTGCCTCACTTCACAATCAGGTACCGGGTCCGAAAATTGACCTGAATAATCCGATTGATCCGGTGAGCCGTTTCACCTCTGCCATTAACAGTGATGTTGAAAATTGTTTTTGATTATGTGCGGTAATAGAACCGTACGATAATTTACTACGGTATAGTGGTGTGTGCTTATGTGTATATCTACTAGCATGAGAAAGATAAATATTATGTTTATAGGTACAAATCACGTGTAATAGCTTAAATTATATAGAATAACATGTAATTTTGGAGAGAAAATCTTGGCACGACCCTAGAGCATATAGGGATGGTCTAGGCTAGGGTACGACTAAGGAAGCACTTGTTCGCTTTGCATCTAATTTGGGACATTCCTTATTAATGGAGTAATTGAATGATTACGATTTCTTCAAGGTTTTCAACCTAAGAATCTGTAAGACTGTAACTACGTCGTGACATCCTTTCTAGCTTCCTGCGAATACATTTTATAATTTACGGGTGTATAGCTTAAACTTGGAATGGGGTAGAGCGTCTTGATCGGTGAGTGTATGTACATAAATCACTGTCGAATAAAGTTGAGGAAGGAATAAATTTCCTACGGTATTTCCTTTGAAACTGATTCATGCTTGTTTTAAAACTCAGGCCATTTTTACTCTCTGAAAAGTTCTCTAATCTCTGCTACTGCGCAGAAAACAATACATTCTATCAAGTTGAGATAGACTCAGGCGCTTAATATTGCTATTTATTTTCAGGCAAATTGAGATAGTGTAGTGTTACTATTTATTTACTGCCTTCCTAATTGAAACTGTCTGAAGTATGTTAAAATCAGGGTTTTCCCTACACCCCCCAAAATTTATGGTACACTCACAAGAAAAATTAAACCATTGCCTTTGGTACGGATAGTAGGCAAACCCCTTTCATGCTAGCAAAAACTTATCATAGAAAGAGAAAAACTAGAAAACTAGAGGAGAGAAAGAAAATAATGGAAGAGGGAAAGTTTGATGAGCTGTTGAAATTTAGCTTTACAAACTGGGCTGTGCATATCTTTTAGATTAATTCTTTTAACTTTTCTGATTTTCTGTAGAAAATCTTAAGTCACTTCAAGCCATTCCTACAGAGTATGCAATAATTTCATGATAAAATGTGTTAAGTATTAGTCCCAAAATCTTGATCGAGACTATGGATCTGTCCGGCGGTAAACTAGTCTCAGGTCGTGGTTGCTTGTGATCCTTTCATATACCTATTCGCCCCCATACGTAATAGCACTATATTCGCACACCCAACACCATGACTAGAAATTGTTAAACGCTCTATATTCGTCAGAATGGTATCGAAATATAATTACCTAGCAACAGAAATAGACATTTTCAACTCTGAAAAAGCTTTTCGAAAGCGGTTAAGAAAAAATATGTACCTGTTATGTTATGTTTGTATTATTGTTTTATTTGTAAACATGTATTTGTTGTTGATATTAATTTTTAAATTATGTTAATTGTTGTTAATGTTTTCAGTGTAAAATAACAGTAGTTCTGTATATGAAAACGTATGTAAACCAAAAAATAAAATCTTTACTCGGAGCTAAAACTTCGTCAATTGTGTATAGGATTGATTAATCTACTTCTATGTAGGTGTTTAAGTGCTACAACATCTACAAGTTGGTTTTCAGAACAGATTAGTTTCTTTTAATTCATTCTCATTATTTTCTGTCATTTTGGAGCATCTTTCTGAAGGAAGTCCTATCTTCCAGCTGTAGCAACGCTTCTTTTCCATAGTCTTGTTTTTCTAGAATGATTAGTTCCCCTGATTTGTCCGTGAGTTTCATAATGATATCTTTTCTTGAATTGAGTTTGTTTATTACACGCCTTTCTTGTGAAGGTCAGCTTTGATATGGTCCTGATTTTAAGGGTTTCTAACATCTTCTTGACTACTATGCTCTCGTATACGCGTACATTGGAGGGATATGTCTGCTTCCATATCACTTCTCTTTTATTTTTGGAGGATCTTTTCTTATTTCTGTAAATGTGTTTTTATCTCATGCCTATCCAGGTTCTGCCTAAAATATTTCACGATCTTTATGGGGGCCAAAGTATTCGGTTTAGGTGTGGGGAGAACGAAGTCTCTTCTCTAAGACTTCTATCTCGTGCGTAGTTAAATTCTTTTTTGTCGTGTCATAAATGAAGGTTTCATGCATTTGGATTTTCTAGGTGATTGTGAGTCGGTTTCTTTTCTTCTCTCTTTATCTATCCAACCTGTGGGAGGTATTGTTAGAAAACAATAATTTATTATCGGGTTTTGTTTGGGTGAAATGCAGTTTTTACTTTTCAGAATGTTCATTTGGTCCTTAAAAGAACAGGCGTTTTTATGTTGAAGTTTTATTTACTGTGGTTTTTCAACATTTCCAACAGGTCTTGAATTCCTGGGACATCTGGGTAGCGGCGTCTATTTGTTATTCTGGTGTGCTCTCTGCCTTTAGGGACTTTGCGTCTGTTTTTTAGTCTCGTTGGTTACTTTCAAGTTTATCTTCAGGAAGTCCAACGCGAAGTCCAATTGGAGGATTGGACTACGTCCTTAGTGACGTCCAAAGTAAAACGGGATTTGAGCCCTACCAAAGTGAATTTCCAATCTTCTTCGAACTTGGGTACTAATTCTCTGTAGTAGTAGATAACCTCCTAGTTGATACTTAATACCCCTCTGCGCAGAATAGCTGTGATGTTCTCTTCAAAATTGGCTGGTGCTTTGATGAGCTGAACCAAATTAAAAGCAGGTTTCTGGAGTCTTATTGAGGGTCTACTGTCTCGTATCCCTTTCCTGATTTCTGACTCGTAGTGCTGGGCAAGAAGCCGTTTTGTATAGTTGCTTTGCAGTGTTCTCAAGCATTGTTCTGGTCACCTCTCAACCTATAGTTTGGTTTAGAGGCACCAGCTTCGTCCCTGCTGGTTTGCTGGGGTCTTCCCAGTAAGGACAACTTCGCTATTTCGCTTCTTTCTTCACTGTTTCCTTGTCGTCCAACCTCCATGTCCTGTACGTCATCCAGGGCGTGGTTCAGCTCTGGCAGGTCTATGGAGATTTCTGCTTCAGGTGTGTCCATATTATACTAAAGACTACAGATTTTACAAGATCCCCTTATAGGCAGGGTTTGGTTTGGTACTTAGAATTACAAGTATATGAAACAACTGTTTGCAATAATTCCAATGATATGAAGAATTCCGCATTTTCTAAAATTGATTCAGGATAACTGAAACTTTTAGCTCTCTAGGTCTAGGAAAGCAGGACACAACAATATTGCTCTTCAGCAATATTATCTCTTGCAGTCTCCGTGATAAATAAAATTAAAGTTGGTCTTAAATGTTAGTCAGTGAACAGCCTTTTGCGGTTAGTCGTAATTCTATATTACAGTGACTTGGCCATTAACATATTATGTAAATTATAGTAGGAATATTTCTAATGTCAATTTTATTCCCATATATTTTTTTGAAAGTAATTCATGTAGTATGGCTCACTACTAGCTTCCTGAAAGTATTGATACGTCTACTGTATGCAACCGACAATATCTTTAAGTGGTCCATGTAAATGCATATTGCTGTTATGATAATTAATTATGATTGATTCGGAATTTTCCATCCGAACATAAAATATAATTCTCAGTTCTAGTTTGTAACGTTCTCTCCGGGAGCAGGCAGACCTAAAAGCAGACAGGAAACAAGTGGCACCATGCTGCCGAAAGAGGGATACCCAAATATTTATATAACGTAGCAGAAAACCTTCCCGGGAGAAAAGCCTACTTAAGCCACAGACAAGGGCATAAAAATAAGTTAAAGAACTGCTATCGGAGACGAAGTCAAGGGAGTACCTACCCATTGGTGCCTTGCTTCAGCATATAAGACCCTACGAAGCATGCACGAAAGGAAGTCCGAAAAGAAGTGCCAGAACATATGGAAGTTGGCGATAGCAGAAGGCTAAAAACACTAGAAAGGACACAAAAGTGGGGGAAGACGTATACGAGAACACCTCTCAGGAAAATTTTAACTATAAATATTTATATATCAGCTTAAGCATAGTCAAAACACATACGTGCGACGTAGATATCCATATATTCCCAAAAGGAAAAAAGATCAGCAGCTTCCCAACTCTGCATACTCAGAGCCCATGCTCATCAAAGCTATGCAGAAGAAGAAAGAAAGAACCTTAAGATAAACATGCGTAGTAGAAAAAGCAATCAAAGAATCGAAGAGAAAATATTTTTAATGAACTACTGTAACAGAGGGACCCCATCAGCAAGGGTGCCGATTTCTCTGTAAGTTTTGGTCAGATTTTTTTTCCAGGTGAGGATCTAACAAGGCACATATGATACAAATCCAATTCAGATTTTGCCAAATATTGTATATTCATAAAACAAACACGTATAATAGTGTACATATAGTCATTATGAAGACTTCCCCAAGCCCAGCTATTACAGAATTTAACTATTTTTGTATAACGTTAAAAAATTCACTAAAGCATATTATGTTCTAACTAATAAGAACAAAGTTTCTGCTGTTACTAGAAAATAAACTTAGGATATAACAGAAACTAATGTTAGTCTATGCAGAGGAGTTATCCAGCTTTCCCAAATGTGGTTCTCTTCCTGTCCGACCCACCCTTCCGCCGCGCTACTGCTTTATTTGACAAATATTTTTGTTTAATTCTCGGTTCTTGATCTCGACAGGCATGGTTCAAGCTTCTGTCTCACTTACAGTGAGAAAAAAATATTTGGACAAGTTCAACAAAGAGGAAAAGCAGACTTATCACACGCAAAACGTGGCCCATTTCAAAATGTCTTGCCTGTTTATGATAATTTGAATACCTTAGATATAATGATATAGAAATAACTAGTACTCGATACACCTGCAAGGTAACAGGTAACGAAAGAGTGATAACTACGTAAATTCATGGCAAAAAATGTATTTGGACAACACCATACTACTCTCGAAATAAATGTTCTAGGAATTCTTTTGTGTACAAGAGCACTCTGCGTGGTGTATTGAAGCAATCCACACCGTGTCAGGCATAA
>JAGDQP010028458.1:13043-24132 GCA_022664845.1 Lepisma saccharinum | reverse complement strand
ACAATGAACAAAAAGGAAAATTTAAAAATCGGCACGAGCTGAACTCTTGAAATGCTTAAAACTTTCTTGATTCTCTCTTCAAATCTTTCCACTTTACTAAAAAAAATGCTTCAAAACCAGATAACCAGATAAAACTAATGAGTCTACTAAAAAAAGAATCCGCAATTTTCATGGGGAAATTTACATAGGATAAACAACATAATCTGTGTTGATAGAGCAACTCACGTGCAATGTACCAACGCAAGTAACGCACTTGAGTATGTTATTCCTTTATCTTCAAGTATCGTAGTTACCAGATCGCAAGATAGATGTAAGTAAAGCCAACTTTTAACCAACCAACCACCGGCGTTACAGACCGATAGGTCCTCTGTCCGCACTTGGTGGAACTGCTTCCACCTCAGTGACGGCAGTGTGGTCAGCTCTGCGCGTCACCTAGCCAGGAACAGGCGTATTTGACAGGGGCTTTCTAGACCAAGTGGCCGTCACGTCTCTTTTCATGTGACTCCCCCAGTTTTCCTGGGTGGACGCCGAAAACTGGGACTCCAGCCGGGAATTGAACCCGGGACCACGTGGACATGAGTCCAACGCTCTAACCACTAGACTATGGAGCCCCCTCAAAGTCAACTTTTGGACAATCATATTTTTCCCTGTTAACAATTTACACACTAATTGTCTCATATTCATATTTATATTACATATTCAAGAATATTTATTTATGTTTGTTAAAAATAAAAAAAAACTTTCTCTGCAGGGGATGTTTCACAATGCGATGTTAATGTAATAAAACGACTCTGAAAACATCCACAACAATCATTTGTTTTTTATTTTACGCGTTTTAACCACATACCAGCATAAAACTGGACAACTTTTCATCAATTTTTATGGATTACTAAGAATGTCTAACAAACACATTTAAATGATATCTACAGATTCTTCCTAAAGTAAAATATTTAGGGAAATAGCAATATTTAGAGTCGATTGATTGACGGTGGTTTGCCCCATTACTGATTCCTTTCCAATGCTGATTCGTATTGATTTAACCATTGACAGTTATTACGTGCACCAGTACTTTGTCTTGAAATCTTGAGGTCTTTGAATCGAATTTCGGGGACGACATACAGGTTCTCCTTGGTTTCGTTTAGTTGCACCAGGAAGACATTGGGTTGGTGCCTTTAAATATGGCACGGCCACTTTCCTTGTTCAACCTGTAAATATTTTTATAAGACTGTCTTAAAGTCGATAGAAAAGTTTAAATTTGAATGTGAATCCAATAGGCATCCAATTACAATTAAAGAAAAATGTCAATTCATGTGTGTAGCATCTTTAGAATATACAAGAATGAAAAGTGAAAAATGGGAGAGCATTGACCTCCACCACCCATATGACAGACATCAGTGCAGTACAATGCACTTTTCTTCTGCGAGATGAGTAGGCGTCCAGCAACAGCCCGGTTTTCCTTTATTAACACTTGAGGAAAAGCGAATGAAATGCGTGGGTTCCCTTTTTGTTTGTGAGTTTCCATCTCTCTCAGCCAAGCAAGCATCCAAAGTTGTTCAGGTCTTGACGACAGTTGCCGAAAATTGATAGAACTTACAGTGAAAGTTATCACGTATGAGAAATTTATGAACCCTTAGTGTTCTTCAAATGGCATGTTCCTTTTCCCATGCAATAACCACTTCCGCAATTCGGTTATGCTTAGTCGTTTTCAAACGTTATTATTAATGGCCTAGGGGTCACCGTGGCTCAGGCGGTAGCGCGTCTGACTGTGGATCTGGCGGCTCGGATTCAAATCCTGACCAGGACGCTGCTCCTACACTTCGCGCTCTGAGGTGCATTGAGTACTAGCGTGGGACTGAGCACCCCAACTCGCTCCGTACTGTATATCGAGAATACCTCCATACCCACGCTATCTCAATATTCCCCAATGGCGCGTGCACATCGCACGGGGATGCCCTTTGCCTCTACCTTGTTTTTTTTTTTACCTATTATTAATGTCCTAAATGAGCTTCGAAGAATAGAACCACGTTTTTTCTCATCGTAACTTGTTTGTTCAAGAGGGCTTCGAACCACTGCATAGTGGTCCAGAAGTCCAGAACCCCTCAATATCGCGAGAAAAATCATTTTTTTGGGGGGGTGAAGTTTTAGAAAATGTGTAACTGACTCCATATTTATAAAGAAGAATAAACAGAAAACTCAAAAAAAAAAAACTAAGTTGTGATCTTTCCCATCCAGTTAGTCACGTATCAACCCGTGAGGGGTGAAAGTGTTAGTGCGCATTTTCGTGTAATGAAATTGAAATATTATATCAGTTTTATTTTATACGATTTTCCCCATACCATAAAATATTACATTTGCTTATAATTTTCACGTAACAAAGGAACAATTCGAGTCCTTTGGACAATACCTCCATATTAGAAGAGCAAGCATAGTAAATTAATTCATTTTGTAGTTTATAATGCGTTACTAGCGACAGTTTCTTGGCTTACGTTATTTACTGTTTTCATAGCTATTAAGAATAGAGTCCTAAGAAGGATTTATTTATGACTTTTAGACATCTATAATTTACGCCAAAAATCGTGAAGATTATTCAAATATTATCTAGTACTGTACTTTAGAACAGATGGAGGCTATTTTTAAAAGAATATTTTACTGTGTAGGACAGGGAATTGTGAGGTTTCTTTCTAGAAACTTCTTGATTTATGCAGAGTGCCAATTTTCACAGTAAAGTTAAATTTACCCATTGAATTATGGAGTGCCAGTTAGCACGATATTTTAATTTGTTAACACGGTTTATTTGTAACACCAGTTATTTCAGTTTATAAAATACACAGTACGCATGATAAAGAATGTGCCATCCATCATATTTTAAAGCACACCTTACAACAAATACATTTCATTTTTTTCTTTAAGAGGGAGAGGTACTTAGTTATGGCCGCCTGCAGAATAAGCATCCAATGTAACGTGGATTTTTCACACATTTCTAGTAAATATCGTGGTGTTATCTTTCGAAAAATCACTCAATAACCCCTTAAAAATAACACATGACATCGTAAAGGAAACTAAGTGTAGTCCCCATGACGTATTTTTTCTTACAAATAAAGGATGTTTTAATATCCCACGTAACAACCTTTTTGTGGAAATTTCTATTATATTTTTCCCCCTTATTTCTAAATAGAAAATAGCCCGCAAGGTCTTCATTTAAGCACCTTCATAATACCACGAAATATGTTGAAGGGGCTGTTGAGTACTGTTTTCGAAAGAACCACATGAAACCATGATATTCCTAGAAATGTGTGAAAATCCATATTAAATTGGACGCTTATATTGCGAGCTTGCTGTAGCGAAGTATAGTCGTTACCAAAACTAAACGACCTTAAATCCTATAGGATAGATATGGCATCAGGGTAGTTTTGTTTTGACTTGAACTATACCTCTCCCTCTTAATGCTACTGTAAACCCATGCCTAAGAACCTGGTTCTTTTAATCAGTCAAGAGTAGCATACATAGAAATCAATTTGTATGGAATTCGCTAAATGATATTTTCGGTGTTTTCTTGTACAAAAGTTGAGAATAAGTAAATTTTTGTAATATACTGTTCGTACGTTGTATCAATTCCTATGCCCTGGCAGAAATTTTGAGCTAAATATGTAAATGTATTCATTTTTAACGTAAGAATTATTCAGTCAATGTAGGTATAAATAGTAGAATTTCAATATTAGGTATACGAAGCTCTTATTTGTTACATAACATGGATACGTTTCTAAAACGGAAATCTTTGTATTTTCCTCATTTATTTGTACCTTATATCTGCCAATTAAAACTTGCTTATTACTTTCAAGTCCTAATGTTTGTCTCTCCCTGTTTCTGAATTTCATTTCTAATCTAAATCCTATTCTCTAAATAGGACAGATTATGCTAATATACCATTAATAATCTTGTTTTTTTTACTGAGATCGAGGAGCCTGCATGCCCATTTCCAACGCGCCAAGGGCAGCAACCTTTTATTATTATTATTATTATTTTTCCGAGACTCGACTCGAAAGGTGATGAAGTCAAAACCGAGATCAACGTGTCGAAATTGAAACTGAGGTTTACAATCTAGACCGAGACCGTAACTTTAGCTCGAGACGAGACCAGGACCGAGTCGGTCCTCAAAAATTCAACATAAGAACGAGACAGCTATCAATCTCGTCTTGTCTTCATCTCATGCGTATCCTGGAGTCTCAGAAAGATGCTAGGATGGCATTGTGCTGGGAAATGCTGCGAAAATTAACAAAGATAGTTACGACCGAATTTCTAACAGTGGCACATGATGAGTAACGGAATTATCACTTCGAACCAGGAACAAAACGCCATTCAACTGTCTAATGGCGACCCAGCTATCAAAGTCAAAAGATCAAAAAGCATTGGGAAGAAAATAGCGATGACTTCTGTCGCAATGAGAGGTCAAATTATAACTGTTTCGATAGAAAACCGAAAATACATTGCCTGCTTAATGGGGCACAGGTGTTTCCGTTCCTCAAACAGTTAAAGAAAGATGACCAAGAACCGGAGCTATTGTCATCTTGATGTACCATGATAAAAACCGCTGTCACCACTTTTTCTTTCCTCAAATGTACTCTTATCTTGTCAGGCTGTTTACTCGTGTACTTTACGGCAAATGCCTGGTACCTCGTTATTTGTTTTTCTTCCTAAGGTGAAGACCTGATGGTAAAGTTGTTTCTAAATGTAACGTGGGGTGTACGTGGGTATAGGGCGTATACTCGCCTCAATTCTTTAGGAATTGCGGTACCTTATACTCACCTAAAATGTATGAAATACGCAGGTTAAGGGATAGTAAGCGAAAGGTTTCGTTCCAACAAGCGAAGAGTATATCCCACAATTTAGCATTGTATATCCCTTTCTCCAGCCTCCTGGTGATCTGATGACAGCTGAAGAAGAAGAACTTACAACAGTTTACAAAGAACTTATAAGAAATTTAATGGCGCTCTTGTAAAGATGCGACAAATAAATCGAATTATTAATTAATCCAGGTCTAGAAGGTTTTCTACTGATTCTAGTGCTAGTGAAGGAATACCTGCTATTGAAAAGAGGCCTATTGAAAAATCTTGTAACATTTTTGCACGAACCGCAAAATCAAAATTTCAGACATCTTCTTTTTCTCTTAAAATCATAGTGTAATTAAAAAAACGTCAATTAAAGAATACAACTTTAGGAAACAATATGTTATAAAATGTTTGTATACTAGTCGAAATGGTTTGGGCTTCTTCTGATTAATATTCATGTATTCTTTAAGGGAGATATCGGTGATCTATTCAGCTTACAAGTTACAACTCGTACATCTTTATCAGATTTAATTCGAATCTAGAGAAGGACAGATACACAGACCATCTCAGTCTCAAGTTATAAGGCATCTCCTTAGTTATGGAAGTATTTATGGACCTTCTAGTAGATTAAGTTTTTTATAAATGTAAAATTAGTATAATTTTAGACTTAATTATATATGTATATATTTCAGACCCAAACACACCTTGGACCCCTCCCCCCAAGGTCCTGAACTCCCCAACACCAAAGTCTAGATACATGCCTAAGTACAGACTATCTCATAGAGAGTTATGGTATGGGAGAATAGTACATTGCATTAGAGTTCAACCTTATGAGGGACTCCCTCATAAAGGCCTTCAATGAGTGAGCGTGAGTGTAGGCTGAGGACCAAGTTGCAACCTAAGAGGTCTTAGGGTGAGGAACAATGACTCCGTCAGTTCCGCTGTGGGGGTGTCACTACCCAAAATCTCAACAACACCCTACAAACGTAAAAAATTTGTTTGCTGTGAAAAATCGATAGAAACCGTGCAAAACTCTACTTACACCATCCCAATTTTGACTTTACACGCCCCCCAAACTGAAAATCCTGGCGGAAAGCCTGGTGAAGAACATTTTGCATCATGAAAGAGAAATCAAAGTGAGGACATGAGGTTGAGAGGGAAGCTACGACGTGAGGATTAGAGTAAGGCAAGTTTGGCAAAAATCAACACGTATGCAACATTGTTTTCAAAGTAGACTTTGCTCAAGAACAGAATGTTTATATGTTTTTTAAGGAACCCTTGAACAGTAGTCAACTCATTAAACATTTTGTAAACATATGTTGCCTACCCTTCGAGGATAATTTCCACTCTTTTTAATACATTGCACAAACTTCACTTCGGAAGGGGTTACTTATTCCTTAATATTAATTATGAAGAATATGCTACGCGGGCCCCGAGTGTCGAAGGTAGTAGACTGCAGGTCAGCACAGGGGAGATGACGCAAGTTCGAATCAATCTCATACCGAATATCCTGACTGAAGATTTTGCTTTGTTGTCTCAGTCACATCTGGCAAGTACCTGTATTTGGTACAAAATTTTGAACGTAGGCCAGAGTCGCTACATTTCCTTTATTCCTCCCGGGACGCCGAGCACCTAAGCTCAGTGCTAGAGCATTGGCTCCGTATTCGGGAGATCCTGGGTTCCATTTCAGAGGCCGATCATCCTGCCTGAGTTTTCTCCATTGCTTGCCTCAGTCGTACCAGGCAAATGCCGGGATGGTACCTTCAACTTAGGCCCTGGCCGACACCTTCCCGGATCCTTTCGCCTCCCCTACCCCGGCCTGCACCTTAGATGTCTAAAGAACACAAATAAAATTAAAATTCCAGGTATGAAAGAAAGCCACCTGTCAGCAAAAGGGACGTCAAGTTAAGGAATCCAGTTTAGTACTAACGCATATTTCAGGTGGTGAAAGGAAGAAGAAAACGAAAGAAAGACCGCAATTATGATAAGCAACTCGATACTCACGATCGAACCCGATACTCAACATCAGATAACCTCTTCTCTCACGCAAGAAACAAGCAAAAGTAGAACCTACAAATCACTTTACTCTTCTTTTTAAACATTCTTCCAAGGAACATACCCTTGAAATCACAATGTGTCGTTTGGAAACAATCTAATTTCCATTGAGTAGCATTATAATTACGAGGCGAAAGACGTGGAGCTGTGTGCTGAATATTTAAATAAGAAACATACTTAATAAACATATCAATTAGTTTTGGAAGAACAGCACATGTGTTTACCGTTAAAACGAAAAACGATTGACCATGACCTAAAGATTTCAAAGAAGGAAATAATGTGAAGCTTATCCTGTACTCCTAATAACACTTTAATAGAAGTTGTTTGTTTTTACCCAACTCCCGTGGACTCGTGACTAAGATCACCATTGGGCAGGCACCCCAGGTTCAAATCCTGCTTAGATCGCTAAGATCCGGATGCGAATATCCTAGAGTTAGATCTAAGATTCAGATCTAAGAAACACGAATTCTCGGATCGGATATAGATCCAAAGCCACGGATGTTCGAAAATCGTATTCGAATCCGAAAATCGGATGTACGTTCAAAGAATTTCGAAACCTGGACCCCTATTCATTTATCTGAGATGATAATTTGGACATGAGATTTACCGTAGATAAAAGAAAGCCCGATCTGAGATGCGGGCATAGATCCGAAAATACGAATATCTGAAACCCAGATTCAAATCTGGATATTCGAAACTAGGGATTTGGATCTGAGAACCTGATCTTGATCCAAATATCCAGATACCCGAACCCTAGATCCAGATATGTAGATCTGGATCGTTGTCTGGATCTGAGATTCAGTGAAAACAAACTCGGATCTGAGACTCGGATATAGATAGAAAGATCCGAATATCTTACAACTGGATTGGGATCAAAATATCGCCGATTCGAAACTAGAAGTAGGATCGGGATCCGAATTAACGAATACATGAAATCCTATTCCATATAAGGAGATCAAAAAATACAAGTACCGGAATCAGCTGAATCCGGGATCCGAATATTCGGAACCATGTTTCGCACTCGAGAACTGCATGTAAATCCAAAGATTCAAATATCTGAAACGCAGACCCAGATCTAGATTCCAAGATTTGAAACCTGAATTTCCATATGGATTCCAAATAGCTGAAAATTATCCAAATTTAGTCATCTCTAATTTAGACCATAAACGCCAATAAGACCAAAAAAAAAAAAAAATGTGTATTAGCTTTTTTTCGGATAAATAAAGAAAAAAAGGAGAAAGTAGAAATATTTTAAACATTGTTGTACATGACACTGAAACTGCTTCTTGTGGGTTGTTGTAAATGATTTGCGTTGAATGTAGGCGTCGTTAAGTACAATTTTAATACAAGGCACAAACCAAAAGCGGAAATTGTTGTGGGTGGGAAGAAAGAGGCATCACCACGCTCTTCCGTCAGCTTCAGCTTCATTGTTAAAAGAAGGAACATCTTCACTGAATGACATCAGAAAACAGCAATAGAAACAGTAGGTTAGACACTTAATGAGAAAAAAAGAGAAGATTTCGTTGTTGTTATTATGTGTTTTAAAGGGTTTCGCTTTTGCTTTTTAACTTAGTTTGCTATAAGCGGCAAGCTAGCCAGAATAGAGTATATTCAATGTAAACGAAAACCGTAGCTGCTAACCTTATCTCCATTTTGCGCGCGCGAATATTTCCTTCTCGCGAAAAACAAGATTTCAACGTTGGTTTGCTTTTTCCACGAAAACTTTCACACAGGGTTGGAAATCGTATAACAATTATAGCATGCCTACGACAATTTGGTTGTCAGAAGGTGTACGATTTAGAATTCATTATTCTATTGGAAAATACGGTAATTTTTAAAGTACAATGTATCTTTAGAGTTAAAGAGACTAGAAAAATTATAATGAATTATATTTCATTATTTTTTTGTGAATTGAACAGGCAACTAGGCCTAAGCCTGTCACGTATTTGAGAGATTTCGTCCACGACTATCTGATAATACGTTTCTGGTGGTAAGAATAAGAAGCGTAGCCACCATCGTATTCCGACAGTCGTCTGGTGAAACAAAGGGAAACTCGCGAAAGCTTTTGTCAGGATGTCTGACAGCGAGATTCGAACATGCGTGATTGCGCGATCGTTGCCACAGAACAGTGGGGAATGTCGTATTCAAATATACAGAACAAATAATACTAACATGCTTTTAAAATAATAATTTATTAATTCTTATCCCATTGTTCTCTGTTGCAGGGTACTTACC
Organism: Lepisma saccharinum; assembly: GCA_022664845.1. Classification (NCBI taxonomy): domain Eukaryota; kingdom Metazoa; phylum Arthropoda; class Insecta; order Zygentoma; family Lepismatidae; genus Lepisma; species Lepisma saccharinum. The sequence goes on along the minus strand of JAGDQP010028458.1, from coordinate 15,016 downwards.
TCAGAAGTTCTCCGAATTTAGATATTATAAGAAATAGAAATATGATTTTGAAAAATTAAACTTGTCATTTATGTACTGTACATAATATTACCACCTTAAGAACTGGTAAGATATCGACCAAGGCCTTATTTAAAGTACCGCTTGAGTTTGCTGAAGCAATGATTTTGACAAATTCTTCTGATCTATACAATATTACTGAAATTGTGATAGTCAAAAGAGTTTACTGTAATTTGTTGTCTGAGGAGAAGTACGCATCAGTCCGTTCAGCGGGATGTTAATAAAATTTGAACTTTATTATTTTTTTTATTTATTTATTTTAAGGCCTTTAGGCATCTAAGGCTCAGGCCGGGATAGGGGAGGGGAAAGGATTCGGGAAGGTGTCGGCCAAGGCCTATGCTGAAGGTGCCATCCCGACATTTGGCTGGTGTGACTGAGGAAAAACCCTGGAGAAACCTGTCAGGATGGTCGGTCTCTGGGATCGAACCCACGACCTCCCAAATGCTACGCCAATGCTCTACCACTGAGCTACGGCGGCTTGGTGATGGTTTCGTTGGTTTCCTCTTCAGTCACGCAAGGCAAAGGTTTGACTGATATAGCCTCCCTATAATAAAGGCCATATAATTAATACCTTACTATACCTTCCCTCTCTCTCTCTCTCTCTCAGGGACTCTACCAGGATTTTTAGGTGGGGGGGGGGGTAAAATCAAAATTGGGAGGATATAAGTGGCGTTTTACACGGTTTCTATCGATTTCTGACCAAAAGTTGGACGGGTTATCGAGAATTTCGGGGTGACTATTTCTTTAAAATTTATGCAGGCTTATAGTATAATTTAAGGTTAATTTTATGGCATGGAGTGATTCTTTGTGTTTGATAATTTTCCAACCATGTTTTCACATATACTTCTCGTAGTCCGTCCCCAGTCGCAGCAACAACACAGCTAAAGTACTGCTGGAAGAAAGAAGAAAGAGAATACATTCACTTCTTGTTGTTTCCAACGTGTTTGGAAGTGTGTAGGGGTCGCTTCCTGCGTGTTCCGTTTCGGCTTTCATTTGTTTACTGTTTGTTGGTGAATCGCGAGGATCTATAGCAATCCGTGACAGTGTTGTCTTTTTTAAGTTACCTTGTTTTTCTTTCTTGTTATTGAAAAAAAAGTGACTGAAGTGCATTTTGTTATACTTTTGACGTGAGGTGTGCAAAAAAAAATTGTGTTTTGTGCTAATATTTTTATTACCTATTTAAAATTGATTTTTCTGATTAAGTGATTTTTTTAATATATAAGAGAAGTTTGAATTACTATTGTGAGTGTGATATCATGACAACTGTTATTGTGTTTTCCATAGCCTGGAAAATGTGGACTTAAAAATACAACTCGACAGGGATACTATGCCTGGTAAGTACTTGCATTGTATCTGTATGTATGTTACAAAGTGGAAAGAATTTTCTCCTTCATAGGTCGTTTTAGAAAGTGGCGCATCTCATCGGCATCATTCAAGAACTCACTTTTCCCTCTCGAGTTGAGCATAATAACGGTACCATCATTTCCATGGCTCACATTTCAAAAGCCAAATGAAACCGGTGGTTTTTCCAAAGTTTTGTCATTCTTAGAATAAATAATTTTGCTTTTTTTTTAAAAAAAATAATGATAAACCTTTCTATGACAGTTTTATGGTTTTTGAATGAAAGTGTTTCATTTTAATACCATCGTTCTCATTTCCATGTGTTTTTGCTTTTGGTGTTGTTGGAATGTACTCAGGTATAAACGCAAGGTCATTGTTAAACTCGTTGTTTTTTTTACTGTAAATATATGTGTTTACATTATCCTGGATTTTATTTTAGCGCTCTAATAGAAAGTGCTAATAGCAAAAAAAACAACATATGGTGGTGTCCCTGCAGTGTCTCCTGTCGCTCAAAATTAAACCTATATCCTTTTATTAGAAATATTTGGCAACATCAGCATAGGGTTCAGGCATAT
>JAGDQP010028458.1:0-12943 GCA_022664845.1 Lepisma saccharinum | reverse complement strand
AGAGAGAGAGAGAGAGAGAGAGAGAGAGAGAGAGCTCCTGCGTAACCTAGTCGGTAGCGCACTCGACTTCAGTGGGAGCGGTCCCGGGTTCGGTTCCCTGTGGGGGCTAAAAAAATTTCGGTGTTGACGCAGCTTCGTGAGGATAATTGCGGAGCTGCTGTGAATAAAAGACAGTGGCGATCACAGGGAGAGCTTCGCCTCTCCTCTGCCAACCCATCTGGTCAGCGTGGGAGTAGTAGACCAGCTCCTCCCTTCGGGGAGAGGCCTCATCCACTAGTGATTGAATATGGCTGTGATTTATTATTATTATTATTTATATATTTTAAAAAAAGACGATTTCACAACCTGCTTATGATGATGATGGCGGTGATGGTTTGTATTATGCTTACAGGGAGCCCAAGATCCCTGGGCAAGGTGAGCCATTAGTGTCTTGCCATTGCTTTCCATTGCATGCAAATAATGTTTTAAGAATGGAAGTTCGTTACAGATTTATGGAGAAGTCCCGAATCGGAAATTTTTGAGACGTCGGGAACTTTTTAGAATAGGGAATTTTTCGATAATTTCCTGTCCCGAAAATTTCTCGATTTCCCGGAAATGTTCTCTTCCCATTCCGACAGAGAAAGTTTCCTTAGCGTACTGGGACATTGTTAATGGGCTGGGCGAAACTAAAATCCACCTGGGATGTATCACTAGTTTGCCCATTGTAAAACTTTGATGTTACTTCTACAGTTGTGGGCTTGCAACTTCTGACGCTGCATCTCATCTTTGTTAATAACTTGTACTTTGAGATAAGAAAAAGGTAGGTAGCAGCCTTCACCTTAACTGAAGGTACCATTTCAGCATTTCCCTGATCTTATAGGGGGAATCCCATTCGGAATGGTTGTTGGAAGTAGGACTTACATCTACGTCATAGCGATTACTAGAGAGTGGGCGTAGGCCTAGTAGTCTTGAGACTCACGGGTACTGAAGCCCATTGAGTGTGTAGAGACCAAGCGCAGGGACAACTGTCTTGAGTGTGATTTTGCACGTTAAAACAACAAACGGTGATCATTCATTTTCTTCCTTGCATTTAATAATATCAAGCAGGATTGTTAAACTGTAACGTTTGCCTAACGAGTAATCAAATAGTACTGGGTTTGGAACTTATAACCGGTCTCTCATATAAGCAACCGAGATTATTATATAGAATGGAGGTCTTTCTCGATACCTTCCCCAGTCCTTTCCTTGGATTTTGTGCTTGGTGTGACTGGCTTACGCCGCAGATACTGAACAGCCTAAAGAAAAGTACAAAGTTTAGCAGCAACAACTTACATACCGTATACTATAAGATTCGGTTACAAGACAAATCCCTGTCGTTTGTAACCAGTTGTCAAGATCCAGTCACTATAGAAAAAGGAATATTTTTTTTTTCTCCAGGTACTCATGCTTAAAGTATCTTAGAACTATGTGAGTAACAATCTGAAGTGTCAAAAAGGAATTGCAACGCGGATAGGAAAAGCGAAAGAAACAATGGCTAAGAAGAATCCCGTATACAGTGCTGGATTAAGTTATTTCGGGGCCCTGAGTTATTGACTCCCGCCTTAGGCTATATATTGAGTTAGGACCCCTATTTCCTATTCCCTGTAGCCGTAAAGGTAACTTTGGTGGGACCCCTGAACGAGTTGGGGCCCCGGGCTGAAGCCCCTTTAGCACCCCTCGTTAATTCGACTCTGCTCGCGTAGCCCAATGAACAAAGGGTTGGGAACAGAGACGTATTTACGGAGTAGGGTTAGGGGGCCGGACCCACTCCCTAAAATTTAATGTTTTGTCCAGAATTAGTATAATGTTAGGCGTCATTATACATATTTAATATACATTTCATATCCAAACACGTCTTGGACCCCCTAGGAAGTCCGTGGATTCCTCCCGAAACTAATGTCTAGATACGTTCCTGTTTGAGAAAAAGATTGATTAAATGTTATGTGTGAATCGAAATTTGATCTTTACGAAAGAATTACGAAACATACCGTAGTTGGAAACCTTCGAATGTGGAAGTGGAGGAGAATGATCATATGGGCGCAAATATGCGTAATAAGAAAATCCTGAAGAGACTAGACAAGAGACAAACAAAGCTGTAGATGATAAAGGACATTGATAACACAAATACTTAAGAATACAGTTACAGCTATGATTGAAAAGGAAGAAGGAAGAAGAAGAAAAAACTTCTTGACAATGTTAAGGTAGATAAAACGCACTTTAAGACTAAAAGGTGGCGCAAGATCAGGATGAACTGAGGGAGCTATGCTTATATGAAAGGATCTGCCGCTTTTGGAAGAATGTTAGAAACGTTGGCGCTAGCCAGCTCTGTAACGATGTCCAAACTCTTCTCACGTAAAGGTAAAGTACTAAATTTTATTCCAGTTTGGCACATAAAATCCGAGACACATAGCTAAGAGCTTATGGAGAGGTCGGGGTGGGGGTGGGGTTTCAAGAGGACAGGAGAAAAAGTAATGAAAATAATTGAATTATTGCACGGGAATCGTAAAATTGAAATGCTAGTACTGGGTCAAGTTTTACAAGGCAACTGAGCATTCCTTAAAATTATGTCATCTTTGAGCAATGTCATCTTTATTGCGATCTCATTCAAAGCTAATAGTTCCATTTTTCTCTTTGTCGTAGCGTACGTCGTATAGTTCTTAATGAGTTACGCGCCTACCATGTTTCCTCTGTTTCTTCAAGCATATCAGCATGTGCATCCTTGAATGTATACTTAGATTCATAACAAATGGCGGGTAGAAAGATTTTTCTAAGCAAGGAAAAAGTAAGTAGCCTATGTGATAATAACAGAACAGTATTATACCCATATGTAATACTATTCATCGGTTCAGTGTTTCGACATTTGTTTACTTTTGGGAATTACAAATATCTTTAGACGTCCATTCTCTAGAATGTACAATTTCTGTGTAACTATCCATCACCTACCAATATTCTTTCATACTTTCTTTAAATATGATGGGTTCCATCCATTATAATGGCAGCTCTGTTAGAAAGAAATAAGCTGTTATCTGTAAGAATAGCTTGAGAATAGGTAAAGGTATCTGTGTGATATGCATGCGCAGTGAACGTCCAATGGGGTATGTTGAGGTAGGGTTCCAGATATTCTCGACCTACGGTACGAAGTGAGCTGGGGTGGTCAATCCCACGCTCGACCACCTTCACCTTTCAAGGTACCTAGAACTACCATGGACCCTCTGGTACTCAATTTGATAGAAGGCTGAGTGCACCTCAGAGCGCCAAGCATTGGAGCAGAGAAAAATCTCCAGCGTCTTGGTCGGGATTTGAACCCCGGCCGCTCGATTCGTAATCAGACGCGCGGCCGCCTGATCCACGCTGACTCCCTTGAGAATATGAAAAATCATTGGCGTAGCATCCGAGAGGTTATGGGTTCGATCCTAGTGGCCGACTATCCTGACTGAGGTTTTACCAGGGTTTTTCCTCAGTCACACCAGACAAATGCCAGGATGGCACCTTCAACATAGGCCCAGGTCGACACCTTCCAGAATCCTTTCTCCTCCCCTATCCCGGCCGGAGCTTTGGATGCCTAGAGGCCATAAATAAAAATTCAATATGAAAGGAAATCTCGTGATACTTAAAAATATTTTAAAGATTAATACAGTTTTACATAAAGTCGTTTCTTATTGTTCATTAGTTTTTATACTGGCTCTTAAATTTGTCATCTAGTTTTTAAAACCTAAATCTTCGGCTTTTGGAAACGACTTGCATTTTCCAAACTACATAGCTTAACTTGTAGTTGGACTTTAGATGCTACCCGCCGACCTGATAGTCGTATGGGTTGGGGTGACAAGCCAGCAACTCGAAGGTCCCGGGTTCGAATCTCGGCAGGGGCATGGATGTTTGTGGATTTTAGAAACTTCACAGCCCGACTCGAGGCGGGCCGAAGTCATTAGTTGCTAAAATGGCCCGAAAATACAAAAATTAATTAGATGCTACCCCGCCTTGTTAGATTAACCTCTCAAATTAAGAATAAAGTACGGTATTCAGAAGTTACTTTTGGAGTCTCCCGTTGCGTTCAACCCGGCGTGTAAACTTCTCTAGTGGGTAAACAAAACGCTATTACTAGCTGTGATACTATTGTTGAGAAGAAAGGGGAATCGTGTCACTTCTGTTGTTTAGGTTGGGAGAAATGAGGGCGCGTAAGGGCATCGGCTTTCAGTGGGTCTGATGTTCACTCCAATATTACCCTTTGAATACAGCTAATGTCTCTCCTTCAGGTCAACTTTCCGAGAGCTTCCAATATTCTTAGAACTCGTCCACGGTTTTGATCCATAGACAATTTTTAGATCAACATTTTTGTCATCCTATCTCTCAACCTTTTATAAATCGGCCCTCCGGAAATAATTCTCTTCTTGGAGAATGCTTCATTCTAGCCTTCATTTCTTTTACCACTTTTTGAGGTGAGGAGACAACGTTAAGTACAAGAGATTTAAGTAGTCATCAACTGACAGCGTGTATCGTCAAAGACATTTTCTCCTGGTGAAACTGAGGAAAATTCTAGAAAACGTCAGTTAAGATAACCGACAGCGGGGTTCAACCCCACGTGCCTCCCCATTGTCAATTCGAAGTTCGTGATGTTGACCGACTGGACTACAGAAACTGGGTTTTCACAGCAATTGAAGAAGAAAACACAGGGTTGAAATAGTGTATGCCTTTATGGTATACAACACATCAAACTGACAAGTCATGTTGGTTGCTGGGTGAGCAGGGGAATAGAAATAAGGAATCTTCGAGAGGTCGATTTTCTTGATGAAAACTTGCATGAATGTGTATCCAAGATGAATTTATAAGTTCCATAGGACAGCGCAAACATTTTTCTTCTTCTTCTGTTTTTCAGTGTCACTTGTATCTATCCCTTTGCTTCTGAGCCCCACAATTCGTAAACTGTCCATGCTTTGAAAGAAGTCTCGTGTTTCACAGATGCAATTCTGGATACAACCTGAGCATTTTTACAGTTTCATAGCATCAGGACTCTTTCTCCTTTCCTTAAAAAAAATAGAAAGAAAAATTCGCTGTAACCTTCTGTTCGTCTCGTAAAAAACGAGTATTTACGACTCACCTATGACTTTCGGCATTTTCAAAGTCATCCACTCCACACGTTGTTTCTCTTTCAGAAATTTTCCATTTGTATACACAAAAAGTTATCAAGTTCAACATCTGTTTTGATTTACAATTCGTGTCTTTTTAGCAATATTAACTCCTTTATGGCATATGTTTGTTTTCTACTAAAACTTCTGCATTCATTATAATAGAAGTGTAGAGAATATAACACGTAACGACTGTGTTAACGTTCTTATACTTTTCTTTGATAAACCGCTACTATTTACCCACCAAAATATATTTCTGTAAACAACATTTCTCATGAATTATTTCATGAATGTAGAAGACATTTTGATCTCTAAATCAAGCAAACAAAATTAAATCTTTTCATTGAAGAGTACCGGAATCTTTTTGGTAAAAGCGTTTATGATTTTTCTGAATAAATAAATTTATAAATTATTTATTTTCCTCTTGTTTATTCGAAGCATACAGCTCTTCAATATAGTGTTCTTCTTGGAGGTCCCTGCAAAGATTAGGTGATAGGGTTTGCTATTGTGTTCCCTTAAATGGGGAGGACCCCAACATCCTAAAGACGAATCGTTCAGAGCGTATTTCAATAATGTACACTCAGATTCATTGAGAATGGTCGATATAAACTATTTAATATCCAAAGTTTGCACAATCTTGCAACACCGGCTTAGTACACGACACGGACAAGAACAGCATATGGAATGTTTGTTTTATATTTACACCAAAATATTAGTTCGCTGTTGCTATATTGTGCACTTTATGAGACATACAAGGTGTACCTATCGGCCATTTTCAATTAATCTAAGTGTGCATAAAGTCCGTGCTTGAACACTTATCTGAGGAAAGGGATAAGTAAGATAGTGAGTGACCAGAGCATTCTTCTAGGTACCATCCCAACGGTTATCTGGTGAAACTTAGAAGAAAAACCTCGGTCATGGTTTTCGGCAATAGGATTTGAAACTGTTTTGTTTCTTCGGCGACAATAAAGACTTAGCTAGTGCAGCACCAGGACTGGATATCAAGTATTAACTTGAGTTTGAACCACCGGCTGTCGAACCCACAATCGCTACATTACAAGGCCACGATCTTAACCACTCATATAAAGGAGCATGGTGTTATTATATTATTTAAAATGACATCAATATCTTGACTCCTTCGTAGCTATTAAAGTCTTATAATAGACGAGATTGTTTCATAGATTAACTCATTTGTCAAGAGATATGAATGATTATGTATAAAATCGATTCTGAAATATTTAGAGCTCAAGTTGGAAAAAATATTTTAGGCACAGCTGTGCAATCATAGACCCATAAATTTATAGAGTGGAATTATTACTTAATTTGATAACGGAAATTAAACCAATGTACCTTTTAACATGAATCAGCATACAAAATATATTTAGAATAATATTAATTCTTAAAACAAAATACCTTATGAATTTCGTCATAACAATTGCTAAAACACCCATAATCAATAGCAAATGAAATACTTAACAATGGTCGCTAGTGGTGAAATATTATTTAAAAAAACAAACTATACAGTTAATACAGTTATTATACAAACTATACAGTTAATATAAATTGTCACGACGAGAAAACAAGATCATGATGCTACTAAAAGCTCAGATTAAACTTGTTGTCAAAATATATTTCGAAAACACTTTTCAGATCATTGCGGTACCTTCGTCAATTTATGCCGGTACGCCCGTGTTCAAATCTTGGCAAGGACACTTAAGACTTTTCTCATAGTGTTCCCATGCCTGGCGCTCTGAGGTGCACTCAGTCTCCTATCAAATTGAGTACCGGAGTGTCCTTGGTATTCCTGGACACCTTGGGAAGGTAAATGCGGTCGAGCGTGGGACTGACCACTCTACCTCACTTCGTACCGTAGGTCAAGAAAATATGGAGCGCTACCTCCACATCTCCCATGCGCAATTCACAGCGCGTGAATATCGCACAAGGGATAGCTTTACCTTTACCTTTACTCTCGATGCTAGATTTTAATTATGCCAGAATTATTTCTGTGCGTTCCGGCCAAACTTCAGCACCGAATGCTTTTAGAAAACAATGTTCGCTACGGTCCTAAGAACGAGATATCTAGTCTCCATAGCCTATTGGTAAAGGTTGTTGCTTCCAGATCGTTATTAGGAACATTGTGATGGTTTCAATAACCACTACCTTTCAAGTTTGGAAGCCAGATTTCTTGAAACTGGCCAACAGGGAAGGGGAGGGGAGGGGGGGAGATACATTTGAATGAGAAATGGCTAACTGCATTGTGTTCTTTGAAGATCAATTTTACCGTATTGGTAGCCAAAGAAGAGATAGAAAAAAATCCACCACCCTTGACCCCTTTCTGCTCAAGGCAAAGACTATTCATACATACACACACTGTATTCATATACATGTGGCTCGGTGGGGGATACTATGTGAGAGGGAGGGGTGGGTGGCATATGTAATGGGACTCATCTTCCTCGCAACGCACGTTCGTACATATGCAAATGTCACACACACTTTTCGTTGAGTATGTGTCGGTCTATTATTTCAAGGGTACTACTTCTTGTATAGGCCGTTGTGTTTAGCAGCGTTTTATTATTGTAGTTGGTCACTTTCACTAGCAACTGGACCCTGGCCGTTTGGTTTGACGAATCCCCGTAACTGGCCTTCAGATCAGCGACCTTCGACTTTATTCTTCTCTTCAATCTAACAATGTCTGTCAACATCCCCAGTTTCTTTTTTTCCTCTTCGAAACAACTTATGCTAGTGCTAACGAGTGAAACACGACCAAGTGGAGGAAAACTCATGACATTCTGCTGATTCTTCCAAAATCCGTAAGTTGATACGTGTGTCTATATTGTGTTAACCATTTTTTTTCACTTGTTTGTTCAAATAACTCTTTAGTTTCAGCGTTCTTTCTTTACTTTGTGTTGTAGTAGGTAACTTTGTTGGGCTTTAGGGCAGAGAGAGAATCTTTTATGTTCATCATAAGTGTGGGGAAAGAGTAACGGGTTAGCGGATCCAAAATATTTTTTTGGAGTCTCTTCTAATTTAGCTTTATCCGTCTACTCTTCTGTCTTCAACTAAAGCAGCTAGAGAGGAACTGATTTCAGATCTGAGTTCAACGACCTCGATGAACCTTGCTGTTTTCAATCTGGAGAATCTGCTACCTTCTCTTATGGTATTTTTCCACTTTATGCGCTCAATCTATAATTCAAATTTGGATTCAGCTACTTCCATTTATACGGTCGTCCGCAATACAGTGACGCTACAGCCTTTCTTTGTGGTAAGTATATACTATATGCACTCAGTCTACAATTTTTTCTGCTTGATATTTCTATATTATATGCACTTGTGTTAAACGGAACATATTCCAGTCGAATTTTTGCTTCCGATATTACTATCAGTGTGGCAGTACGTTGTCATTGGGCCCACCCTAAGTTACAAAGTTATTTGTGCTTATTTCTTTTAGTCATATTAATGTGAATACATTTCCCGATCCCTTCTAATTTTGTTTATAGATCTTCTGTATAAAAGTAAGATCCTTTGAGAGAACAAATAACAAAATATACTTTACCAGTTCTAGCCCGTCACCGGGAAAAAGACATTGTTTTCGATTGCAAGTGAATGTGCAAACTCGTAGCAGATTGAAACTACGTACTCAAAGTGCTATAGTATTGGAAGGTAAACGACACATCGGAGGAAAGAATGGGGACTGCACCCCCATGGTGCAGATCTGTCACCATACCTTCCCCGGGGGGGCTGCGCCCTCATTGGGTAAGTTTGCCTCATTTATTGTAACATATTCGTGATGGTACACCTACATAGCAAATTTCATTTCTTTAGCTTCAGTAGTTTGAAAAATTGTTTTTTTGGGGGGCGGCCATTTTGGATTAAAGATGGCAACTTTTTAACATTTTCTTATATTGTCGTGATCTACTGATGATCGTACACCTTCGTAACAAATTTCATTTCTCTAGCTTGAACGGTGTGGAAAATGTTTAGGGCGGCCATTTTGAATCCAAGATGGCGACTTTTTCAAAATATTGTAATATTTATCTAGTTTCGTATCTCTGGCTCAAACGGTGTTGAAATTCTTTTTTGGCAACCATTTTAAATCCAAGATTACTTTTTCAAAATGTAATATATTTTCCTAAACTAGTCTTGATAATACACCTTTATACCAAATTTTGTATCTCTAACTCAAACGGTGTCGAAATTGAATTTTTGGGGTCTACCATTTTAGATGGTCCACCGTTTAGGCTGTATATGGGTTCCCAAAACCTTCCGTTTTTTAACCTTGATTTTTTTTAGGTGCGACAGACTAGTTCTTGCAGATTATTTTTTTCAGTCTCAAGAACGAAAATGGTTTGATTGATTGGTTAATTGATTGACTGATTGATTGATTCGTTTGTTGATTTATTGAGTGAGTGATTGGTTGGTTGATTAATTGCCGATCTAACAGTGAATCTGAAGTAGGTTTTCTTACTTAGCGGCTCTTTAGAGAAACGCTTATAGTTTTGTGTCGTCAGTTTGTCTCTCCGTAACAATAGGCTTGTATGTAACCGATATCAGGTCTAAATGGTTTTAGAGCGTACTCTAAGAAATTCAATCAAATGGTGATATATATCTCCATGGTAACGTAACCCAAACAAACTCACATTAACACACTCACATGAGAAACGGATGGACCAATTCCAACCAAGTTTAATAATAATAATAATAATAATGGAGGATATCACTCTCTAGTTTTGAGGCATACTGCAATTTTAATCTGATTTTTAAATATATTTATCTCCTATCTTGGAGAATTGTTCTCTGAGACTATACCTCTCGGTCGCTACTTCTCATTTCGGTGTAAAACAACTTATATTTGATTTAAATAAGAACCTTTAAAGATCTCAACTCATCACTTAAACGCCTTTCTCGCCATCTTGGAAAATTGTGGCTGCTGCTATTACTATTATTATTATTATTATTATTATTATTATTATTATTATTATTATTATTATTATTATTATTATTATTATTATTATTATTATTATATTGATCATTGAAATTCTACATAAAACGCAACTGAACAACTCGTGTTTACTCTCTACTGTTGTTTTCATTTGGTACGTTTGATATTAAGGTGTTGATAATATGATGCTTTCTCTAAAGCAGTATTTGAATAATGTTTCTTTAATTCTTGAGGAAATATACGCCTTTATTAATTCTCCTAACATAAAAAAATCCGTGGTAAACAGTTGATGATTCTGATGACTTTGGCATTTCAGGTAGAAATAATTGTGTAAATTTTATTGTCAATAGCTATCTATGACTGTTGTTCAACCAGCGGCACGTCACCATATTGGCTTCTTTCGACGAAATGCAATAGTTTCTGAGAAATTTGTTTTCTGTTACACCAAGACAAATGAACAATACGGAGAAAGAAGAGGGTAAGTGCATTTAAAAAATGATTTTGCACTCGCAACAGGTACTACATAATGATAGCTAATACGTCATAAAGTTTCAATCGAGAGGCGCAAATAATCACCAAGTTATAGTTGTTTTAAGAATATGAAATACATGGTAGTAAATGGGAGAGTTGGACTTTATAAAATTCGTTTTACCAGAAATCACCTTTCATGCACATACACCCTTCTTTCCCTGTACTCTTCAATACTTTCAAATCATTTCATCCAAAAGTTTCATTCAAAAAGTGCTTAACAATTGAACACCAAAAACCTGACTTGTTAAAAACTGTACATTTTGAGATAACGGTTTTTGGTGCTCTTTCTGACTAGCTGCTCTACATGCTGGTAGAATTAGTCTTAAAAAATAGTGGTCCAATGATACAAGCAGTCGAACATACATGATAAGAATATAAAGGTCGTTAGAAGCCACACATTTTCTTCCACTTTCTAAACAGAACAGTTTTCGACTTATCCGGTTATTGCTACTAACCCATCAAAATCTATGCTTATGCGAAGTTCCGTCGAGAGAGATTTTTGCTTTGATTCGATATTTTGGCTCAATTCGAATAGACGAAATTAGACATTCATCCTTGTTATCTTTTGCTATTGTTATTATCTTTTGGCATTCTTTTTATCTTCCAATATTCTTGGTATCTTCCAGCTTCTGATAATAAGTGGCTTATTTTTCAGGAAAATTAATTACGTAAATCAAATTTTTGCATGATTTTTTTTTTTTTTTTAGAATTTCATATTGTTCTGCCTCACCATATGCTTTTCAGCTAATTCTTTTAATTGCATGGAATCGCTGATTAGGCCAAAAAATTTTTTTTTAACAATATTTTTTACAGTTTTCCTGTCATTATTTATTTATTTAGCAACTTTTTAAACTAACAACCTTCCTCACTCAGTCATTCGATTTTAGATTTATCCTGAGGAAATATTTCTCGGTGTTACGGATTGAAAAAAAATAATAATAATAAATACAAAGAAAGCATTTGCAGAATCGAATTCAGCCCAGCTACAAAACCAGTGTTATCCATTAAAGAAAGAGAGATTTGTATTCATGGATTCTTCACTTGACCTTCAACACTAATCTATGATCAGGGGAATTATCTTTTCTTTAAATCTTCACGAGAAAATTCATTTTAAAATATAAATGCTCTTTTTTTCCCTTTTCTCAATGTTGTGGGAAAGCGTCAGAGTGGATATTACTAGTTTTGCAAATAGGTTACTCAATTCTGTTTTTCACGAAAACGCTGGCATATTATTGGGTTGATGCGAATGAAATGACCATTTGACGCCTAAAACAGTGCATTTGGGAGAGGAATGGCGAATGAATGCACCATTCGCCATTACTTTGTCAAATTTCTTTCCGGTGACATAACATTGAAAAATAAGTTCCGTGAGCACCGACCAACAATGTTCGGATGAGCTGCTCAGAAAGACCGTGGAAGCGGAACCTTCGAAAATTGTTCGCGCCATTGCAGGCGAGCTAGGCATACACCGTACTACTGTCAGTCGGCGGTTTCCTGCGATCGGTAAGGTGTACAGTTGGACTCATGAGTGCCACTTGAGTTGACACCGGCCAACAAAAATCGTCGTCTGGAACTGTGCAGTTTCCTGAGTGTAAGTAATAAGCGGGAAGGTTTCCTGCATCGGACTGTCACTTCAGATGATTAATGGATCTGCTATGACAATCGTAAACGGGCAGGACAATGGTTAGATCGTGATCACCGTCCACGACTGTATCCTAAACCACCTGTCCATCCACGGAAAGTGTTATTACTGGTATGGTGGTCTATGATGGGAGTGATCCATCATGTTGTTCTCAGGGAAGGTGAAAACATCACTGCAGATCTTTGCGCTGTTGCAAAGAACGGTGCAGGCTCTCCATGAGTTGCAGTATGAAACCCTTCCTCACTCGCCGTATTCCCCCGATCTCTCACTCACTGAGTACCACCTCTTCCGACATCTCGATCACTTCGTGGCAGGGAAGACCTTTACTGATAACTTGCAGTTGAGAATTTCTTTGTCGCCACGAATTGCAATCGTTGGTTGAGCGATGGCAACAGTGTGTGGCTGAAGACGGCGATTACTTTCATTAACCAGTTAATGTAGTTTTCATTTTCTTTTTTTGTCTTTGGATATGACGCACCTGAGGCGGACATTTCATTCGCACCAACCCAATAGAAATATTTCTAAGAAGTAAGTCAGTTTGAAAATTTAAGTGCAAAATAAGATCTGTTTTCATTCTATATGAATTCACGTTCACGGACTTCGAATAGTCATTGGTTAGGTAGACAGATTTTGGTTCTCTTGATAACCAGGGTGACTGGGGCTTCCAGCGTTTCCTCAGTTTCACCAGGG
>JAGDQP010028457.1:3881-24133 GCA_022664845.1 Lepisma saccharinum | reverse complement strand
CCGCTTCGCATTTACTGCTGTGACCAAAGGTTTGGCGATCGCGGCCCTGCCATGAATTTTCATTTTATGAAGTTCCCGTCGCACTGTTTTTGATGAAACCGGGTTCTGTAGGCCGGAATTGAGTTCAGACGTAATTTTCATTGCAGTGGTCTGCTTTTTAGCTGCTACAATCCGTTTTAATGCCCTCCTGTCCCTATCGGACAGGATTGTCTTTCGACCACTGTTGTGCTTTGCAGACGTTGTTTGCCCATGCATTGTGTATGCCCTCGTGACATTGGACACAGTGCCTGTCGATACCCCCACAATGGTCGCCACTGTTGTCACTGAAGCTCCAACCAGACGGGCACCAACGATCATGCCTCTTTGGAAGTCTGTCAGGTCGCCCATTTTACCGCACCACTTGCACACCACGACACTCACAGGTGAACTGTACTGCTGACGGAAGAGGAAGGTCCACATGACACATTGAAAACAAAACACGATCGGCAACCACAACACGTGATGTACAGTGGCGGGCCATACTTACGTGTCCTGTATGACGTGTTTTTAGATTTTTTGTCCAACCCCTGTATGTATATATATATATATATATATATATATATATATATTGTTTCTAATATAGCTCCTCGATTAGTTCTTTCCAAAAGGTGGACATTTCTGTGAAGTATACACTAAATCAAAAGAGCGGAATGTTAACTCTCTTTAGAGCGGAATTTTCAATCGGAAAAAGTGGTTTTCAACAAGACGCTCTCGCTTTGGATAGAAAATGTGATCTTTCTATACGAAATTCCTGTACTTTTGGATGCAATTTATTCTTCAAACCTGAAAGAGTGATTTCTTTTCTTTTTAGATTTTAGAGTGATTCACAATGTATCATAGCTATTAATAAAGTTTGTTCTCCGCCATTTGTTACTGCGAAGGTTATCGAAAGACAAAGCTATACTGTGAAATTTATTGGGTAGCTCTTGGTTAAAAATGACAACAGAAAACTTGAAAACTTTCCTCAGTGACAAAAATGTACCAGAAGACGTCAGGAGTAAGATATGTACAAGAACTCTTTGAACGTTGTTCTCAAGTACCTGACGAGACGAAAGAAACCATTTGGAAGGCGTATTCTCGCAGTTGGACGCCTGGCTGAGGGGTTAAGGTGTTGCATAGTTGGTCGGAAGATGCTGGGTTCAAATCTCTCCGAGATTTTGTTTTACTCTTTTTCATTTATAAGTATATTACTTTTATTTATTACTACTTATGATTACAAGGGCGTAGGCAGGGAGGTACAAGGGGACACTTGCCCCCTGGATTTCAGATTTTATACCCAATACTATTCTATTTTCATATATCATCGCCCCCATCACAAAGTTATGTATCTCATTTTATCAAACCTTTCATAAGAGCGATTTAAAGAAAAGTACCTTCATGTTCTCTTTTTAATGTTCTTGTAAACTTATTTTTGTTAATAACCTTTGAATGGCTTATCATTGAGATACGTCGTTTTGAGACAAGAAAATATACACAACATACCATACATTCCAATTTTCCTAACTCAGAACTGCCAAATTTTTAGATACGTCACTTTGTGATAGGGGCGACGATATATGGTGTATGTGTTTATGCTTTACACTGCATGCATTCCATAAGAAGATATTTGGGATTCTCCCGTTTACTTTCCTGGGCCATATTGTGTGTGTGTAGGGGGGGGGGGTACTTTTGTGTTGTAGTTGTGATGTACTAGGTTTATTGCGTCTGCTATGTGTTAATATTATATTATTTGTACTAAAAAAGAGCGTGTGCTATGTATATTTATGGTTGAGTGGAAGAAAAGGATTTGTGAGCTTAACTCCGCCATAATAAATAAGACGAAATAAATAAATAAATATTCATTCACGAATGTTATTATTTGTACTATTCTGTAATTTTCGTTTATTCTAAACGTACTCTGTTTAACGAAGTTGAAGCAGTTCTTTAGAAAGTCAATAAAAAGAAGTCTCTCTCTCTCTCTCTCTCTCTCTCTCTCTCTCTCTCTCTCTCTCTCGCTTTCACATACACACGTACGCTTTTATATACAAAGTTTAAAAAGCACCAATAAGCTAATCGTAATATACACATTTTAAAAATAATTTTAATTTAAAAAATACCGAAGATATCAAGAAAAATAATGAAATTTTGAAAAGCAAAACATTAATGAAATGAACTGTTTCATATTTTGAAGCTAATTCTTTTAGCCGAGATATTTGAAGGTCACGAACTTAAGCCGGCATAGCCCAGGACTTCAATTTCTCACCAATAACAAATATTTTCAAATTATGGATTACTTCATTTGATAGATATTCTCAAGAATTTTTCAACCCGTATTTTAAAAATAATCCATTGTTGATTGTGATTTGTTCATTATTTATTTTTAAATTGAGCCTTATTACCAAGGGATCTCAAAACGCATCTGAATTTGAATTTTTGAAAGGTCTTTAAATAATTTTGGTGCAAACCAAAGGGATGATGCTGGGAGAATGAAGAACAAAATGTTACCTAGCAAACCTTTTCTTTGATAGGAATTCTTGCAAATAAATTATCTATTAATGTTTGTTAAAATATGTTATTTCTGTAATCTTTGACATGCAACACAAGAGTGCTATTACTGACCGTTTTAAATTTGAGTGAATTATTGAAAGTCCTCTGTCTTACAATGTTATGCCTTCTCGGCTTTCTTAACTTCAGATTATCTGAGGTGGACCCGATAATTTGAAGTCACAAAAACCGAGAAGGCATAACATTGTAATTATCTAATAGCCATTGATCACACCACATTAATTTCCATTGTAATAAACAACGAGCTCTAACACGCCAGACATTTGGTGATTCTGACTATTCCAAGATGTTGGATATGTTAGTGTCCGGTGTTACTGAGAAGTCACTGTTAAATAAAATGTGCTGTGTTCTGAGTTCAGATTCCATTAAGTTAATTTGAAAATTATGATGATTTCAATTTTATTTTTTGTTTGAAATGATTTTATATCGTTCAGCAAACTATTAGTAAGTTCTCCCCTAGAAAGTAGGAAGGAAATAAGGTTTCGGGGCTGGGACTTTCCACCTTTTCATAAATACCAAATTTGGTACACTGCAAAAATTGGCTGTGTTAATTCATCACATTTCTGTGCCTCAAGGAGACCACCACTTTTTGTTAATAAGGTTTGTTGTGTTATTTCGGTGATTCAACACTATGATAGTAGTAATATTGTGTTAAATCAGAATTAAAAACACATCCATTGTGTTGAATCACGGAAATCAACAAGGTTTTGTATGTGCTGATTTAACACAAACAAGTGGTGGTCCCCCTGGGACACCAAAAAGTGTAAACACAGCCATTTCGTGCTGTGAACTTTCTGCCTTTGCTATTACAAACGATAGTGCTACTAGAAGGAGAAAACCCTAACTAACCAGAAAATGATGTTTAATAAAATTGTACGCCCATAAATTAATTTTATCTTATCTTAAGAAAATAGTAAACTGTAGTATAATGAACGTTCTGTAATCCTATGTAATAAATAAATAAATAAATGAGTATATATATTGCCCCCTTGGGAAAATTCCTGACGACGCCCTTGCTTTTGAATAAACATTTATTTTTGCATCTCTTTACATTTCCCATAGATCACAGCTTTATCGAGCGGAAATTTCTCATATTTTCTCCGATAAAAGCTCACTGTAAAAGAGTTACCACTATTACCGCTCTCAAAAGATGAAATATTCCTCTCAACTCGAGCTGAATTCCGCTCTTTGAATTCAATCTGTAAGAGATTTGATGCAATTTCATACAATTCTTATAGTAATGATTCCAGCGCAATGAATCTACTCTGTTCATAAAGAAAAAAATATAAATCCAGGTACGTTAGTTTATGCACACGTTTTGTTATCTGAGCTAAATGTGAGGGAGAAGAGGAAATGTGTGGGTACTTTGTTTACTATATGTATTTCGGTATGTTGTTGTTGGACCTACCCTTAAATTTTTTTTACAAATTATCACCAATTTTAATCAGATCCTCTTCGAGAAATTCATAAGCATTTAAAGATCTTTCAACTTTCTTCTCTACGCTATGACACATATAACTTGTGTAATGATTTTACATTCATTTGTATTGGTTTGTTCATTTGAGGAAATAATAACTTCTATGCTCCAGAGATGACAGCAGCCTTGTTGTTATAGATAAAAGAAAAGGCTATTGGATGTGCTTAGATGGTGTGGTCATAAATGACAAAATTTTGAATCCGCTTTTCCTGCTCCGGGATGGTTAGTTAAGTGAAGTTAGATAGGAGAAACGTACCAATGAACAAACAGTTACAGTTTGTCTTTTGCTACTAAAATAGCTCAGATGAGCACTGATAATTGCGTGATATAGATACACTTTTAAAGAAAATCACTAGCAGTTTTAAATTTAGCAATTCTTTAAACAAGAAGAAGAGCAGCGCTCCTGGATCACATACAATAACTTACATTGTACAGTAATAATGTCCTCACATACTCATCAAAATTTTAGCAGAACTGTTTAACGCTTCCTACAAGATCGGTCACAATTGGTCCGATATTTTGTGTAGATAGGGATAGTTCTGTGGGAGGTGAAAAAGATTTTCGTGATTAGATCTTTTCCGTGTTTCAATTTGTGTAATGGTTATTTTGTTTCATTTGGAGCGCTAATGTAGATCAGAGGTAGAGCTGATTGAAAGTCATCCTTGCTTCCTAAGGAAATAATATAACCAATGCATCCTTCCTGAAAAGTAAAATCAATATATTTCACACTGGCCATCTCGGGCTCCTGATCTCAATCCTCGAAATTCCTAAAGAGAATACTTCATTAGTCTGGGTGTGAGGATACCTTTATATTTCCAATTCTGAATGGATTTCGAGAAACGCTTTCTTTTCAATAAATTTTATTTAACAAATAATAATAAAAACAATAACAAATAAATAAGGAATACAGTAACAAGTTATGTTGAGGGTTTTGGAATTGTGTTGACTTTGAAACTTTCACAAATAGAAAATAGTGATCTTCGTGAGGCGAAGCTATCAATCCGTTTTACAATTATACATGAAAGCGAACTTCGTGAAGCGAAGCTCTCAACCCATATAATGGAGTTTGTAAAAGGAGAGTTACATTAGTGAACTTTTCTTGCTTTACATATAAATACAAATTATACATATTTCTAATTATTTGACAATATCCAATTTGGATATACTCTATCTCTCAAACTATAACTTAAATTACTAACACAGAATAAGAGAATAGAGATTGATCGAATACATTTAACAGGGAGAGAGAGAGAGAGAGAGAGAGAGAGAGAATGAGAGAAGCATAATTAAACAAGAGTAATCAAATCATTTCCCATAGCCAAAGTCATTCTAGGATTCAGTAATCTCGTAGCAAGAAGTTCCATTTTCACTTTTCTTAACAAGCAAGTCGTTATATCCCGTATGACCTGTGACCAAAACTACTTTGCTGTGCAATTATTTCGTACCAGAACTTCACTCTAATTCCTTCCCGTATCGTTAATACATTTACTATAACTACGTCTAATATTTTCTTCTAAAAAATAGACAATGTCAAACTAGTATTATTACTTAATGCAAAGTACGAATGAAAATTAATTGATGAAGAGATTCTGAGTTATTTTAAGCAAACCAATACTAATACTCCATATCAATCTCGGTATAGGGGATTATAGAAAAACATTATTCTAAATATTCTAAGTCTACTAAGTAAATTGAAATAGATCTGACTTTATTGTACTGAGATGTTCGATGCTCGTCTTCTATTCACACACTGACATAACAAGACAAATATGAATAGTCTTTTTAAGCATTTTCTGATTGACGTCTTTTCTTCTGGAAATTTATACTGACGTTAATTGTTGCGTTATCTTCAGAGAATTAGTGATTGCGCGTGCTGTTTATTCCAAGAAAAATTACGTCTTTTAATTTGTAGGGAAAACAAGGAATCTTGCTGTTAGAAATTAAGGATAAAAGAGTCCAACTTTCCTGTAGATCAATTCTGAAAGGATATCATTCCGGAGCCAACCAACATTTCGTGGTTACCAAAATTCTGTTGTTACAACAATATATAGTCACTTCCTTTAATAATTGCTAAAATAGCTTTGCAATCAATACCACAAAATCCTGTTAAGTGGCATGATTTCATCATATATGCGATGCATTCTCAAGACAGAAATACATTCATTTCCTTTTGTCTCATATCCTTTATTACAAACACGGTTTATGAACCATAGGTCGTCACCATTCCATAACAAGGAAAATAGGTTGGGATTTTGAATAAGTTAGGAAAGGGAATAGTACCCCCATACTATTAGATTGATAGCCAATTTTCTTTCGGATACAACTACCAATGTTAAAATTGGAGAAGACCTTTCAGATGACATCTTCATAAAACTTTAAGTCCCTCAAGATCCTATTCTATATTCAATCTATGTTAATGATACTCCTATATCAACTCAAAACAACACCAAATTAGGGCTATATGCGGATGACACAGCTTATTGGATGTGTGCTGAAACTGCAAAATCCAGTATTCAAAATCTTCAAAAATTTGCAAAACAACTCTCAACTTGTTGCAAAGTTTGGGAACTGATTATTACCGAAAACAAAACTCAGTTTATCATCTTTTGTCCCTCAGGAATTGGTGCTCTTAAGGACAACAATAAACACAAAAGTAAACAAAATTCAAATAAAAAACAAACACATATCTTGGATTCACACTGGACTAGAGATTATTTTTCAGACAACAAAAAGTCCTGAAAATCCGGGCACATGCCGTCACGAAATCCAAACAAAACTGAAAATATATTATATCTCTCAATATTAGGAGTCATCAGTTATTCTATTTGAAAAGAAACTTGGAATCATTTCATAAGTTTGAGAGATACTGGATACGATTTTTGCCAGTACATGTGGCATGCGGAAAAGCAAGATTTAATTCACAAGGTTAAGATTACCTCGTTAAGTAACCTTGGCTACCTTGTATATACAAGCCAGGACGAAAGTAATCAAAGAATCGCTAGACCTGGGCTGATCTGCGTTCAGGATAGGATTTTCCTATTTTAGTTAGTTAGCTGATGATTCCGGACAATACAAAGTATTAAGGACAATACTACAATATTGTTTCCAAAATGAAAAGTTACTACGTTTTCAAAAATCGTATAAATATTAATCTCAAACATTTTTGCTGTTGGAGAAGGATCATTGGGGAAGGAACACCCTTGAACCTCTCTTCCTATTTCCTATTTATGCTACACCATGAAAAGCTGGGAAGGCTTGAATCACAGCTCAGTTGACAACTTTTAATTCAGGAACTACTAAAGCTACAGAGGTGGTGGTGTCGTTGGCAATGTCTCGGCGAGACGAAGTCAAAACCGCGTAGATCATCTTCAAAACAACAAATTTCAACTGAAAATCTACTATGGCTACGAAGATGCTTGGAGCGTCGTTTGAAAGGTCTCGATAAAGATATTCTGACGTCACCTAGATCATACAAATTTGACGCTCATTCCTGAAGCCTGGAGTAGCACACGCGAACAGTCAACAGTCAGTCACACTGGGTTCTATTTCAACTATTTTCTTCTTGTCCTCTCTTTAAAAATCCAATTCTAAAATTCTTTCTCCTTAGCAGAATTTGATGTCAATGAAGACAAAATCAGGAAATTAATAGCACGTATTGTCCTTGTTTCCTTACTAAAAACAACTCCTAAACATGTACATTAAATTTCCTGTTGTTGAATGACAATGCAAGAAGTACATTATCACATTTTTCAGTGAGTTTACTCCTTCCTTTGTTCCTTTCATAACCCACAGTAATTAATTTCACGGGAACTGTTTTCATGGAAGAAAGCGGAGTTTTGCATTCCACCTGTGAAACCATGGCGGAAGCATTACGTTAATATTTTCCCCCTTTGATCCACATATTACCGTACCTTTTGCATACCACAAGTCGAGCACGCGGGCGTCGATATAATGTTCGCTCTTTCCCATATCACCAACATCAACGGAAAAGACTACTACAAGCAAGGAGCAGGAAAACAAAAGTTTTAAAATATAGTTTTGTTCTCAATTAGCGTTTACGTAACATCCGTAGCCGCAAAATTCTAGAAATTTCATCAAAACTTTGTCTTCTATGTCGTTCTCGTATGTTTTATTCCCTTTTGAAACCTCTCTCTGAACTTGTCTAAGCAGCTCGCTTAATAAACGTGAGCTGGTTAAAGAGCTCTCGTCACTTGCGTTTACAATGTTCACGGTTTAGTTGATGTAGTTTGAGATCCATATCCGCGAACTATCGTATTTAAATGAAAATATTGGTTGTAAATAGTAAAAAAGCTGTTTCTTAAAATTGAGGGGGAAAACGTTCTTTTCTTAGAAATGAGATATCAGAATTCTCGTTTAATTAAAACTAAGAGCATGCTGATTTTGAAATGAGATCAGTCATCTCATTACTAAACCGACATGCTCTCATTTTCAATTAAATTAGAATGCTCATATCTCATTTCTAAGAAAGTCGTTTTTTTTCGGTGCAGAGATAAGAACGTTTTCCCCTCAATTTTAAGAAACAGTTTTCTTTTATTGTTTACGGTAACAAATGTTTACTTTGGTGAAAGTATGTTCCTCATTCCAGTCATATAGAAGTGATTAAATGAGGGATGTTTCTAACTTATACTTCATCGTACATCAGTAATGAAGTAATTAAAAACTGCTACAATTATTATGTTTACACTAAAACAGAAAACTAATAAAGATGTACGGTGTTTGGCAAAATCCTTACGCAAACCAAGTTAATTAAATCATAATTAATAAGTGGAGTCTCAAAGTATTTTGCCAAACCTTAGGAACTGCATGAGCGGATTTAGGAGGGAGACTCTGAGTTGGGGTTAATTACTTTAAAAGCTATCGTTTAGAATGAAACATTTATAGTCATTCTGAAAATGACTGGGGGGAGGCAGTGCCCCTCATACTCCCCCATAAATCCGCCCATGAGTAATTGTGTTTTTATTTACTTATTTCGTTTCTCGTGCAGATTGTTTTCGGATAAAGGTGAAAATGGGGAATTGTCTGCAGTCATAGGGTGTTGTAGAAGGTGGTCTGGCAAAATCCTTGACATATCCCATTCAATAAATTAAAACATCATATTGTCGATTTTTAATTGAAATACAGAGAAAGGCATTATAATTCAAAATACTGAGCATTCATAAACAAATATAACACATATAAAATTGACACTTCAAATGCAAACTGAAACTAAAGAGGGTGGTGCGACATCCCTTAAGGATCTTGGTCTGTCAGGCGGCTGCATTACCTTCAATTTATTATAGGGTTACGTGTTGAGCGTAACGCCTCTTTGGAAGTGTGTGTCTGATTTTCATGACCACAATCCGCTACTTATTTTATTCAAGGAGCTCCGCAATGGTCCTCACAATGCTACGTCAATACTGAAATTTTGAGCCTGCACCAGGATCGAACCCGGGACCGCTCAAATTGAATTCGAGCGGGCTACCGGAAGGCTACACAGGATGCTCATTTTAAGTTCAAACACGTGCATATTTATTCATCGTAATTCCTTCAGGCTCTAATTTAGAAGTTGAATCAGACGAACTAAGAACACAAGCTTTGCTAGTATACAGGGTGATTTAAACTGGAGGTCATGTGTTGAAGAGCGAATTTCTCAGACCGAAACATGATAAAAGTTCCAGTGAAGACATGTCATGACATGAGTAGTATTGGAGCTAAATACCAAAATCTCACATATGACGTAATGTTCCGACAAATGATCATGTAGAACTTGTCGCTCTAGCCAATCAGCCGCAATTGTACAAAAAAATGTATTCGAGTAAAATTTATAGCTGTAGATTGCAGCCTAGTGTAGATTTATGTGCTGGTTCACCGTTCTACCAATGAGTATTAATTGAAATGCGACTCAAGATTGAGAAGAGTCAAGCAATTATCATTGGACGGGCAAGTCGTGGTTTCGTTTCAAATGTTAATCACCTCGTATATGGTTAGACGACAGTAGCCAGAAGTTTGGTGTGTGGGCTGAAATATCTCGAAAGCGCTAAGAAATGCTTAACCTACCCAATGACGACGAGCAGAAAAAGACAATTTCAGAAGAACAATGTCAGAGCAGACACATCACGGGAAACGATAGCATTCTTGGAAAGTATGTTGCCTGAAAAGATCATTTCGCAGAAGTTCTGGCCTTCGAGATCACCCGATCTCTCTTCCTCTACCTTTATTTTATGGAAACATCTCAAGTCTGCTGCTTATTAACGCAAACACCGAAAAACATTCAGCTTTGGGAATCACGGATTTTTCTGAAAGCACTCTGTCGGATGTTTAGCATCAAGATTCGACGCGTACGCATGCGCGAAGTCTGTGTGGAGCATATGTCCAATATTTGCTGTAACCTTTCTTCATTTCTTTTCGGTTTCGTGACTTATGGAGAACCCTATATTTTTAAGAAGTTTTAAAACTCGCATTGATTACCTTTTAAACCATAGCCATTGATTAAAGGTTGTAAATCATAGCTAAAGTTCACCGAGAGAGGCTAACAGACATTTTATTATTACACTTATAAATGAGCAGTTATTTAATTTGTAGTCTATGACCTCATTATATGATGAGAACAGAACGCGTGTTTTAGTTTCCCAGTCGCTTTAAACTACTATTACAACCAACATCCAAATGTAGGGTTCAAACTAATTTAAACTAAGTGGAAATAGAATAGTTAATAAATATAGCGCGCGCCATCTAGTGTTAACAAAATTAGATAAAAAATAATCAATCGTCCATTTTACAACTAAAAAATCTTCGTTAATTTCATGAACCGTAAAGTCCATAAGAGACCATTTTCGCCCACACCAAAACCACATTATAGCCAAGTTCACAGCTTAATTATATACTATAATGGACGAGGGGTCCAATGTATATACTAGATGAGTGGGTGGGTTCTTGGTAAACCGTGGACCATTAACTATAGAGGACGTACGATTGTGTGACGTGTGCTGTTGGGAATTCGACACATTTTAATCCCGTTCCATTACGGCTGGTGCACCACAAAACCGCCCTTCACAGGATGATAAACGAATGATAGCATGGTGTGTGACAGTTCGTGTGTGAGAGTGACAGAGTTATTCACATACATTAGAGAGGAGAAATATATATTAGTAGTATAGTTACAAAACGTAGTATGTGCAAAAATTAGGGGGGGGGAAATGATTTAATATTTCTAGATTCTTTATATTAGTCTATCATCCAGGGATTCTGCACAAAAAACCTGTGTGGGTGTCACCCCTCAAATTCTCCAGTGCAACACCCCAACTTTAAATTTTTTACGGTCAAAAGTGATAAAAAAAATGTGCAAAATTCCACTTACGAGCTCCCAATTTTGACTTTACACCCCCTAAACTGGAACACCTTGCAGAATCACTGCTATTATCAGCATAAAAACCTTATTATTTGCTACCTTTTACATCTTAATAAAAACATTATTCCCGGGTAAGAAAGCTGCATTTTTTTTTTTAATTTTTCCTTATTTCCTCGAAAATTGTGAGATATATAACGTTATGCAATAAGGCTAGTCCTATGGTAAAGATGAAGTTAAAATGAATTTTATGATCGGTAACAGCACTATAGGTTACTCCAGTAAGGCAGTAGATCTGCCTTTCTGACTTGAATTGCGGTTTGGAATTTTAAAGAAGAAGGTAGGTTATATGGAATAACATAAAAATGTCTTAGCGCGCCGGTATTGAAATTTTGAACACGTTTAGGTCAATTTCAGTTTAATAGGCGATTTTACTTCCTTCTTAGGAGCTTTTATTTTTAGCTGTTTGCCGCTCCCTAAACGTACCGCCCGGGGTTCTTACTCCCCTAGATCCCAATAAACTAGGTAAATGGGTCCCACACGATTTGAATGAACGTCAAATGGAAAATCGCAAAGTCACTTTTGAAATGCTGCTTCAACGCCACGAAAGAAAATCCTTTTTGTATCGAATTGGGACGGGTGACGAAAAATGGATTTATTTTGAAAACCCGAAGCGGAAAAAATCTTAGCTTTCATCTGGAGAAGCCGGTTCTTCAGCACCAAGGCCAAATCGTTTCGGCAAGAAGACCATGCTTTGTGTCTGGTGGGACCAGAGCGGTATTGTGTATTATGAACTCTTAAAGCCCGGCGAAACCGTTAATGCACAACGCTATCGCCAACAAATGATTAATTTAAATCACACATTGATCGAAAGACGGACGACCGGAATGGGCCCGAAGACATGGCAAAGTGATTGTATTACACGACAATGCTCCGTCTCACACAGCAAAAACAGTGAAAGACACCTTGAAATCGCTTGGATGGGACATCCTTCCGCACCCGCCGTACTCCCCAGACCTGGCGCCATCTGACTATCACCTCTTCGCAACAGTGGGGCACGCGCTCGCCGAGCAGCACTACAGAAATTTCGAAGACGTTGGAAAATGCCTCGACGAATGGTTTTCCGCAAAAGACAAGCAGTTTTACTGGCATGGTATGCATCAATTACCTGAAAGATGGGCGAAATGTGTAGAAGCCGATGGCCAATATTTTGAATAAAACAACATTAATTTCCCTTGAAAATGACGTGTTTTCTTAACCAAAAAAACGGCAAAAACTTATGCATACACCTGGTAACCACACACTCTATTGAAATGCGAAATTTGGATCAGATCGAAATTTCTTACAGAAGAAAGGTTGCATGTTGGAAGAATGTATCTAATCTACAACATTTCCAAAAAAAAATGTATTCATCATGAGATTGGAAGCATACCAATAAAACAAGTTGGAGGAGGCAGAGAATTTTGCTTGAGTGCCATGCTAAACCAATAAACAGAGTGTTCTGTGAGAACCGACAAAATATGCGCCCGTATTCCTCACATCAAGACAAGACGAATGCTTATCTTCCACTTCGTTGAGAAATGCCTCCTTTCCGCATTTTCCAATTGACATTTCTGAGTATTAGCGTATGTGTGGCCACACTGCAAGTTGGTACCGGCATCAAATTTCACACACGTGTTTCTTCACGACTCAGTTGGAGTAGAAAATATTTCCCTTAGAATTCACATCCAGAATGTAAATTAAAAAAGCAAAATTTCTCGGCCCTTAGAACCTCGCCCAAGCTGACCGCCACCCCTACACCTTCGGTGTTCCTACACACACAACTCCCCATTGCCCTCCGCGGATTTTACTCGCTATCGTTTGTAAAATATCAAACCTTTGAGTTTATAATGTCATAGAGTTTGGAGCGTGGGTTAGCTTAGGTGGTTAATTAACTTTATAAAATTTGAAAATGTATATACGTATAGAAAAGAAAAAGTTATTTTTCTGAAAAAACAAATTAAACATCACTCCGTCGGGAGCCGAATTGGAGTCACCGGATTAGTTATTTGATGCGGTAGCCACAACGCTAAATTGGCAACTTGCCAGCGGTGGCTTGTCAGTGTTCTTTACGCAGAACTACTTCACGACACGCCTATGAGTGAAGTCACGTGACACGATTATTTCCTACTGTGAATGACTCCTGTTCCCTCCATCAGAGTAATACGAAATATCTCACTTTGCTGAGAAATACCTCATTTTCCACATAGTTACCAGTTAAAGATTCTGATTCACGACGCTGCGCAAGAATGAAAACAAAAAGAATACGAAAAAAAGCACAGAACGTACCACATTGAACAGATGTGCGAAGTTTGGTACTGATACTAACGCGCAATGTTGCCAGCAATATGCTAACAGTCGGAGATTTAAACTGGAAACACTGCGGATACGAGGTATAGTTCAGGAAATTGCCAGATAAACTTTCCTCTTGTTGTTTTGTAGGTAATACGAATATAAATTAGCCAATTTCCTAAGGAACACCCTGTATTTTGGCTCGGTTCGCACCAGTTCACTTTGCTCAATCGGTGTCCATATCACGAAGTTGGTTTAGCACAGCAGTGAAGCACAAACTTCCCACTTGTTTCTTAGTATCCGGCTAGGATTAGCGCACAGGCAAAAATCCCTAATAATATTCGGAGTCTTGTTCACAATGAAGCAAGGTAAATCAAAATTACCCATAAAGATGGTTTGAAGAAAGTAATATATCAATTGTTAAACCTATGTCGGTACCAACGAAGAGTCCAGAAGAAGTAACACCAACAAGGTTACAGACTGCACTGGAAAGAAAAGGTAAAGAGTTCCTAAAAATGTCTAGCTTCATTCCCATCCACCCCCGATCCTAGCCAATGAATATCGAGAACGGTTGTCTTCTTCGTTTTGTAACCCCTCTTAACCAATCAGGTACATAAAAATAATTTGAAAGTGCAATAGCTCGTACAATGAACAAACTAAAAGGGACATCCATACCAGATTAAAAATACATATTTGATAAAATAAATGGATTCCATACCAGTATTTGATATTTCGGAAACAACTTGCACACAAAAGGCACAAATATAAAAAAAGATTGCACTACTTGACTAATTTTCCTCCACACTTGGATCATGCGGCATTCCTCAGTTACTAGAGTGTTGGTTTTACCTTCAGGAGGTCCTGAATTTAACTCCAGTGGTCAATCATCCTGACTAAGATTTTTTTGGCAATTTTCCTAAGTCACGCTAGCCAAATATCGGAATGGTAGCTTCAACTTGGACCTTGGCTGACTCCTTCCCGCATCCTTCTCCATAGTCAGTCTGAGTCATAAACACCTAAATGCCATAAATTCAAATATTGAACAGCTGACATTTTAGTTGAAAGAAGACTTCCAGTGAAGTTCCAAAACATCTGTAACATCTCTGATTCCATTCTCCCATATAGTATGCCGTCCGCTATGAGTCCAAATACTTGTCTTATTCTTTTATGTATTATAGGAAAAAGGGAGTGGGAAATCGCGTCGGGGGAGTGAAGAAGTGAACTGAAGAAGATCAAGTTTATCAATTCCAAAGAAAAATAAGTCTAACCTGACTAGTAACCCGCCTTCGCTCGCTACGCTCACTTGGCATTACATGTCAAGCATAAATAATTCCGAAGAGTGTTAACGTATAATGAATATGAATATAAAATTACAAAAAAGGAGATCTTAGTAACCTAAGTAAGCATTGGGGAATGTTCTTTAACCCTTAGGTAGGCGCGTCTGTTGATTCATTTGTGTATTTAACTAAGACAGAAGTACCACAGGATGAAACTAGTGTCACAAACAAAATCTCAAACTCAAGGTTCATATAAAAAATTGAATATCGCGGAACAACACACAAATATACAAAAAAAATAGTTTAACACAAAAATGTAAACGTAAATAGGCGCGTGGGGGGTCACCTATACATTCACTGTAACTTCAAAGCAACATTGGAAGGAAGTGATAGTTCAAATACCAAGAAATTTGATCTTGATAGGACACACTCTAATTTTGGAATGCAGAACAGAAACCAGCCGCGTAGGAATAACCTAAGCCAATGAAAACCAATATTTCACTAGTCTGACATACCCCGCGCGTCTACTGAAGGGTTAAGTTAAAAACGTAGAGGAAGGTAGCCTGCAAAGGTGATGGAACCCAGAACAAGTGCATACTAATTTCACCATATACGAATATTTTCCGATTAAAAAAGCTCTCTGGAGGTCGAACCTGGACCTCTTGCAATTCAAGTCAACGCTTTACCTCCTAAGACACATTGGCAACTAGAGAGAAACGATTTCGAAAAGGTGTGTTTAAAGCACACATTGTGACATGTCACGGAACAGTAGAACTAAATAGGGAAAAGTAACCCGGAGCAGTGAACGAAGAGTCCCGGAGCTGGGGGAAATGTCGATCAGTCAATATAACCTATAGCAAAACGCTCGGGACTATTTACTGTCTCGAGAAGTTCCACTTATGTCAGACAATCATGATGCAAACAAAAGTTGTCGTTCCTCAAAGCCAGTCAAAATTGTTCGTCAAATTATTATGTTGACACAGACTACTGAAGAAAAATGAAGCAACTGCTCTCATCCCCTTTGACACTGGAAGCAGAATTTGCTGCTCATTAAACAGAAGCTCGTATGCTATATGGAACTACGCTCTCATAATGAAAATAACATAGTAGACGAAGGTTATGTCAATTGAAGTGTGACATTCTTGTTATCTCTAGGCTTATATTTGAGTTATTTTAAGTATTTCAATTATTTTCTGTTTTATTCATTTCTCTCCTTTCAGACTGCGCTCCTTACAGGAGCGATTTACGTGCTATGACAAACAGCCTCTAGCACGTCATACGTAAGAGAAAATTGGCATAGGAGTTACAATGTTTGAAATAAAGTAAATAGAGAACTGACAGAACATAATGGGAATGAGTGACTTAAGGATGATGCCAAGCGGTAGTTTTTAGAACCTAAGACGGAAAGAATATTAATAAGAGAGCATTCTTAGTGATGTAATGCAGGGCAGGAGGGGTCTTTTCTGTGTATTGCAAATTACGTCGTTCAAACACTATTACGCTGAAGAGAAAGAGTGTCTGAATTTGAATTTTATTTATTTATGACCTTTAGATATTTCAGGATCTGACCGGGATGGGGTGAGGGAGAGGATGCTGAAAGATAATAGGTCAGGACCTAATTTGTAGGAACCTTCCCGATATTTTCCCGGTATGACAGAAAAATACTGAAAAAACTCAGGATGAGCACTCTCCGGGATCGTTCCCAGGACCTGTCGTTTGCTAAGCCAACCGACCAAGCCCCTTGACCGACTGTCTGAAATATAATCACTTTTTATTTGTAAGAATTGTGTAGATTTGTGCATTCCATACATTTTATCAAACAGGTCAAGATTTTCTTTTTTATTCCTCCATCCTTTTAGTCTTGAAGAAGACTCTTTTTCTTTTAGTGAATCGAAACAGAAATTAGACTCACCTTTAATTTCCCTTTGTTCATCTGTAACAGGATTTTGCAGGATCCTCCCCAAGGGGTGAGGAGATGACACCTCCCCGAGTTCTCGAACAATGCTCCACAGCTTTAACATTTTTGTGGTTTTAAAATCGATATAATCCTTGTAAATATCTATTAATTACCTTGCAAACTCCACGAAATTTGCTTCTGCCCCTAAACCTGAAATCCAAGTAGCACCTTTGATCTGTAGTACATGCTGGCACTTAAATGAGAGAAAATTGAAAGGGGCTGACTCCAGATTTAGGTTCCTGGACTTCGATTTAAACGATCGTTTTTAATCTGGTAAGCTACAGCCCAGGGATTCTGCCAGAATATTTTATCTGCCAGGAATCTGTCATCTGTATGAAATCCGGTATTTTATGCAATGCTTGGCAAGTATGAACGAAGGAATCCACTCTAAACTCCCACATGTCCAACTGACTTGGTACTATATACAATTCTCTACAGATGTGTTCAAATTATTATACTCACTCCAGAAAATATCAAAATTTCTTCTTCGTGTTGAATTATGAAGGCATCTAATATTACAGTCAAACTACTAATACCTTACACTTACATTTGTATGAAGATACGATATTCATAATATTAAACAATTGTAGTTGATCATTTTAAAGTGATTTTAACGTGTTTGTTTGTACATTTATATTTTTCTGTGGTTTTGTAATTTCGACATGATGTGAAATGGCAGAGAGATTTTCCCCTCATAAAGTTGAAGTTGTGAAAGGTCTTTTCGAGGAAGGGTGATAAATACAAAGATTAATTTCTTGTAGAGCGACCCACTTGAGATCATTCCATCGTCCAGTTAGGTTTTTGGCTATCTATAACAATATTATCGTTATCTGTCACGTGGTCATTTTCATAAAGTGTACATGGCCTGCCTTCAATGATATGTGTAACCGCATCTTTAGAGTATGTAGTGATCCCTAATTTGCTTTGTTTCCGAAGTCCGTGTTCCCAAAGCATTTAATGAATTCTTCCGCATCTTGTTCCTTGGATAAGAAAATTCTAATTCCTAGGTTATCTTCAGTGCCTGTTGTTAGATATGTAGCAAATTGAATCTTTCTTAACAGTAATGCATTCAGGGTTTTAGGTTTCCATAGGAATTTGTGATGAGGGTAATCTATGAGTAGAGATTGTATTCTTTCTAGAAATTTGGATAAACTTTGCGATGTGGGAGAATATGACAAGGAGACTGCTTTATCATTAAGGATAGGTTTCGATGCGGGTGTAAGTTCAGGTGGTACAGAGTTGAGGAATCGTGAACTGCAGCTCGTCCATTCCCCTGTCGAAGATGTATGCAATACCAAGGAACAACAATGTTCAAATGAGCTAAATTGTTATAAATGCGAAAACTCCCATGTACGATTACAACAAACAGAAACTATTGTGCCATTTGCAGAAAGCAGGGACAGCGAACAGCGTTGGTCTACCTCTGTGTCCACAAAGACCTCTTCGTAGCAAATTCTCAACCTCAAACAAAGTTTTTAGAGCTGGGGACACCAAGTCTACTCTCTCCAACACACCAAAAGAAAATCAGGAGGCACAAAATACAAATACAGAACTCTCAGAAGCCCAAAAACTGGAAATAAAATTCCAAGAACTGCTTCAAAACTATACAACCAACATACTCAAATGGATGTCAACAGTTCTTACCATATCACTGAAACAAGACCTTCAGTAAGTACAAAGCGCAATCAATCAGGCTTGAGAAGAACTCTTCCAGTGTCATTTGAATATAATCAGATCTGTAGACGGCCACTTTTTTATAGGGCAAGAACCATCCTTGAAACATAAAAAAAATAGCAAAAGTCTCAACTGTTCAAATATACTACCAGAAGGAAAATCTACCTAAGATTAATTCGAACACATTTTCTAGAATTTACAAGGGCACGACAAATAACAATACTACTTTTATATAACGTCTCATATAGATAGTATATTACATCTCATACTTCCCACGGATTCAATGTAGAAACTTACCTGCTTCATACAACTTCCCATATGGCCACAAGTTTCGTTTTTCTCACAAACGAACCATGCAGACTCACCAATCAAGCACACAGGAAATCCTTTAGCTTCCTCTTCACCTCCTACCTACTTTTCTAACCAAACAATAGGGAATATAAATACTGATAAATCTTAGCAATTAGAATGTTCAATTCATTTTTCATTATCCAATATTTTAATTTAAGTACATTTAACTTAACATCCAATTTAAATAAAATAAATTTTTGAGCTTTGGAATTTAGGAATTTAGCAATTTTAGAAATGAAATATGTAATATCATATCGTTCCCAAACAAAACAATACTTAGACTATTTTGGGTTTCCTGGATGTTTGGCTGATGCGGGTTACTTGGTGCTTCTGCAGTCTCCGTTTCAACGCTTAACACAAATAAATTCACACTTATTTCTTGTTTTTATTGCAAAGGACGAAAGTGGCCAAAGATGTCTATAAGTCCAGTCTGGTGGCCCTGTGGGCCCAGGCAATTTTATTTACCATCATCTTGTAGAGCGAATGTATGTAAAAATATGTACGCAAAATCTGTGTTGCGATGAGAGAGAAGCAAACAATTAAAACAAAGAGAAGTTAAATAGGGTTGGAAGGAGTGGACGAGAACGCGAGCTGTAATCCAATAATTATTTACAAACTCAAATCTTGGCTCTAAGGATCAGAAAAGTCACTCTTAAAGACTTTGGCATTAATATGGCTGGTTATGGTGCAAGAATTACTCCTGGGAGTGTTGCAGGAACTCTTTGTTTAGGGGACAGAAAGTCACATCAACCACGAAAGAAAGAACAAAATACTCCACACACTACACCAATTCCAGTGCTCCATAACACCAATTCAAGTGTTGGTTAACACCATCCGGGGTGTACAACACTGTTTCTGGTGTTGACAGACACCTCTACCGGTATTCAGAAACACCATTAGGAGTGTTAATAAACACCATTGAAGATGTTCCCTAACACTTCTAGCGGTACACTTTAACACTCCTAACGGTGTTTGTCGACACACCCCGGATGGTGTTAACCAACACTAGAATTGGTGTTACCCAGCCCTGGAATTGGTGTAGAGGTAGAGGTGTTCTATTACTCCTTTTGGGGTGGCAATAAACACCAATATATTTTTTGAGTGTATATGATCTACAATACCCCAACTAAGCAAAGAAGCGTCTCCAGTTGAAATAGAAAAGGATAGCGGTTGGATAGAGTAGTAGTATTAATAGTAGTAGTAGTAGTAGTAATAGTTTATAATAATTGTAAATATCTTCGAAGTTCGCTTTTCTGA
>JAGDQP010028456.1:0-24134 GCA_022664845.1 Lepisma saccharinum | reverse complement strand
ATATATATATATATATACTTGCTTTGTTTCGCTTGGAGCGCTGCCCCCAGAACCCCGTAGGAGATTCGCCCCCCCAACTGTAATGCTTTTGAGAGGATGCGTCAAGGAAAATTTCGTTTCTCTACCTTCAATGATTTGGAAATTGGGTTTTTTGGGCGGCCATTTTGGATCCAAGTTGACAACTTTTTAAAAGTTTTCTTATATTGTCGTGACCTACTTGTGATGGTACAACTTCAAGTAAAATTTCATTTATCCAGCTCAAACGGTGTGCAAAATGGGATTTTGGGCGGTCATTTTGGATCCAAGATGGCAACTTTTCCCAAATGTTGTAATATTTTCCTAAACTACTTGTCATAATGCATCTATATGCCAAATTTCGTATCTCTAGCTCAAACGGTGTGGAAAATGTTTTCTTAGATCCGCCATTTTGGATCCAAGATGGCGTCTTTGGATACATCATGTAATATTTTAGTAACGTACAAATGATAATGTATAGTGTTACCAATTTTGATATTTCTAGCTGCAGCCGTTTAGGTTGTGTATTCTATACAACAATGGGTTCGGCGGCCATGTTGGATCCAAGATGGGGACCTATTTTGCTCATTAACGAACTTAACCGAGCTATTAAGCCTAGAAACATCATATAAAAATTTGGTTCAAATATCTTCAAAACTATGGCCATTAGCGTGTTAATATATATATATACTTTCATATCGTACCGATCTCAATAGGTATATTTTTCTTCGAAATCTACCTAATATGCTTTTAAAATGTATAAATATATGAAAGTAACAATGGAATT
This sequence comes from Lepisma saccharinum, assembly GCA_022664845.1. Taxonomy (NCBI): domain Eukaryota; kingdom Metazoa; phylum Arthropoda; class Insecta; order Zygentoma; family Lepismatidae; genus Lepisma; species Lepisma saccharinum. Next base: position 23,332 of record JAGDQP010028456.1, on the reverse strand, counting down.
GCTATCGTATTGTATTGGGATTGTCTGAGGTACTGAAAATGTTTAAATTGGTTGAATTAATCATATTATCAAAAAGTGGAAAAAGTCCATCTGTGCCGTGTAAACCAAGCCAGACATACTGACTTCGCATATCTCAGCAACTCATTCGAAGATAACGCACGTTTCATAGACAGTGACCTTATTAGAACTTCAATAATTCAATATTGTTTTATATAGCTTCAATATATCAATGATTTGCGAATTCAACAAAAATACAAAAAAGAGACATTTTATGAACATCTTAACATTTAGAAAAAAGTGAAAAACAAGTGTATTCCGTAAGCATTGTGTATTTTCAAAATATTTTAACAATTTACAATTTGTGTTTTAGGTTAAACATCACTGCGATAATTTTTATAATTAACTAAAATTATGAAATTTGAATTTTTCCCACTATTTTGAATAATATGATTAATTTAACCAATTTAAACACTTTCAGTATATCAGACGGTCATAATATTGTCGCCCGACTTACGTCGCTGAGCAAACTTCCATCATTCTATGACTTCCGGAAATGGGTTACATTAACGTTCCAAGATTTGAGAACACCGCGAACCATTGTGAACTAAAGAAAGGAATATAAAAACTAAAAGTCATCATAATACACTTACATGCTACAATTTTTTTATAGCCAAATTTGAAATTATCATCTTAAAATTACTTAAGAATTGTAAAAAGAAATTCATGTTACTGAAAAAAGTTAAAATTTCCTTGAAAAAGCTTGAAAAAATTTGAAGTTTCAGTGCCCCCGTAAAGTCCCGCAGTGAGAAGTGACCACTCTCCAACTTCTACAGTGATCTCCTATCATGCACATGCTTCATGCAACTAAAGTCTGTTGTCACGGGTGTGGATGCTTATGATTTCTGTCTTTCGGAGACATTTACCGCGAATCGGAGTATGTAAGTAGAAAGAAAGAAGGTGAAAACAGAAGATAGAGAAACGCGACAAGAATTTTGTATGAAGAGGGCAAAAACCAGAATATGCATGCTGTATATTCTGAAAAAATCCCTGTATCCAGCTAACTATGATAGATTACCTGGTAAACCACGCATGCTGCAAAGGGTGGGAAAACCCAGGTAATATGTCTGTATTGGCTCTAGTGAATCGCATCCTAAAAGCAAGTGTCTGTGTTGAACATGCAATCGCCGGTCAACTGCTGCATCTCAGGTGAGTGGCTTCTTCATCCAGGGGCTGCATCCACGAAGTGGGTTGTCCTCTCTGTCGTCTCGGTGTCCAACTGGTGTCCACAGTATGCAGGAGTCCGCAGGTGACCAGTACCCAATTATCTGGCGCAGTCAAGTCATCTGTATTGCCCCCTCCCCCCATGACCACAGAAAAAACTTAACTGAAGTGGCTCTTATAAGGGTACTGTTGCCATCCCACGACTACAGATGGTGCTGGGTGCTTCGCCTCGCTGTCGCCCGTTTTCTCGGACAGCTGCTACCGCGGTTGCCGCTGACCAAGTTCGTCATGCCTCGACATGCTCTATCATAACCGTCATGCTTCTGGCTGCTTCTCTCCTATCGACCATAAATGGTACACGGCTTCAACGTGCTTACTAGTGGTACTAGATACTTCGCTTCGCTGTCGTCCGGTTTCCCGGCCAGTTGCTACCGCGGCTACCATTGACCACGTTCAACAGGTTTCCATGGTTAAATGGCCTGCTTCTTCCAGTCTTCGTGGACTGTTTGTTTCCTTATGTAGTGTTTACTTCTTACTATAGTGCTGCCAAGATGTCTTGAGCTGTGTCAAAAATGCGAAGTAAAACTCACGCCCTCGATACACCCACGCGTTGAGCCAATAAGGGTTCAGCGGGGCGATAACCGAGGGATTCTTGAATGTGTAACGCTATTGCCAAATGTAACAAGAGGTTCAGGTGAAATAAGGATGGCTGAAAAGAAGAATATTGTGATACGCAGTGAGGGAAGAAAAATAATGAGCGAAGTGATAGTTTTGTGACAATGAGAAAAGTTCAGGCCACTTGATGTTTCCCATAGAATGAGCAACGGAGAGAGCAGCTGTTACTTCAGAAGTTATGGTCGACTAGAGGTGTTAGGAATTCCGGAATTCGAAAAGTCATCGACTCAATGGTAAAGCGCTCACCTTTTTCGTTTGGGGTCATCGGTTCGATTCCTGTTCTTGCCATGTGTGCATGGGTTTTCTAGGGGTTCTTCCGTTTCCTCTCACTTTCTTCATTCCACCAATCATCCCATCATACTCCACCCGGTCTCTGCAAAAGTTGTTTAAAGCTTTTATGCTACAGATTTTTAATTCAAATTCAAATTCGGAATTTTGACTTTACGAAATAAAATTTTAACACAAGAATTTTAATTTTATTTATGGCCTTTAGGCACCTCAGACTCAGGCGTTCATCGTAAGATATTTTTGACACTGTTTTACACCTATGACAGCAAGTGTTAATTGTACTCAAAATAACATGTCTTGTACTGTCTTTTGGCGGTGGACCGTTCTATCATTTCGTTGACGTAGACTTCGGGAGGTCGTGGGTTCGATTCCAGCGGCCAACCATCCTGACTGAGGTTTTCTCAGGGTTTTCCCTCAGTCACACCAGGCAAATGCCGGGGTGGTATCTTCAACATAGGCCCTGGCCTTCCAAGTATCCCGGTCTGAGCCTTAGTTGCCTAAAGGCCATAAATAAAAATCAAACTTCAAACTTCTATCGTTTGTTGATGATGACCGACATTCGGAAATTCCAATATTTCTGAATTCCCACTTTACGAAATTCCGACATTCCGGAATGTCGGATTCTGGAATTTCGAACTGGGATTTAATTAGCAATCGTGTTTCTTGCCTTTTAATGTTTTACCTGTATTGTTATTGAAAGTACGAAAGGCACAGGGCGAGAATAAGATTTTCCTCTATCTCAAGCTCCTCTCAGCAACACACAACAAGGAGAATGGGAAGGGGTGTGTACCACAGTTTATTTTTCAACTTCCTCACACGACTGAAGGCAAAGTCCATGTTGCGAATTGTGGCAACATAGCTCTACGGGTGGCAAGAGGGTGCGAAATTCTTTCAAAAGACAGCAGCGCGTCAAAAGGAAGATCAGATGTCAAGACATATTGGCACTACTATAGCAGTTTATCCAAGATTTAAAATCAGAAGACCTTTAATGATGTACTTACGTAATTTAAGACTTTCTGTAGGTTTCCTGTGTAGAATATTGTGTTTATAGGTCTGTAAACAGATATAGACAGGGTGTTAGTGTTTGCAGGACAAATCAGTGGTTACAATTGCTCTACAATTTCATTAATAAATGAATGAGCAAGTTTCGGATTTTTCATCTTATTTTACCTGGACTGCTCAACCATCTGATTGCCCTACATATTTACGAAGAGTGTACGTGTACAAGTAAATGTGTTTATCTTGTGTTCAGGCAAATAGTTTTATTGATTTGTAATTTGTTACTCAAACAAAACTGTGTAACTCTGTACCACTTAACTTTAACCAAAAGTTGGTTTAAGTACACAATAGACAGCAATGAAAATCGCTGTAATTTTCGAGGTGAAGGAGCACTTTAAATTCTTTAATTTTGAAGTATTTTATGTTGTTTCCATGAAGAAGTGCGTGTTTTTTTACTGTTTCAAAAGTATATTACTACTTTAAGATCTACTAAAATGAACTATTTCACAGGTAATATTAAAAGTTTGGAACCGACTTTGGCGTTATATTCGTGTACCAGCTTCACCAATCAGATTGCATCATTTTCTCTAGGTTACGTATCAATGTAAACAATTCTTATATGCATGGAGTTGTTTGTCTGATTGGACTGAGGAAAACCGTGTATATCCTCAGAGAGAATGGCATCAACAGGTGAGAGTACGTGCAACATGTTAATACGCGGGAAATGTACAGATATAGGCTACAGATTGTACATCTTGATATAACCAGAAGACCCGAACAATTCATGGGATACAGTAAAACGAAGATTGAAATTATTTCCAAGTGCTACCTGAGACGCTTTGCATGTTTGACCCACTTAACAGTTCATTGCTTCTATGATAGACAAGTTTCAATATGTTTCCTCCTTCTTCCTGTCTTGTTTGGAGTCATCGGCCTTTCCTCCGAGAATCACTTTTCCTTATTGTGTCTACAGCGCCTACCGTAACAGAGGGGATTCCCCTCATCAGTATGTTAATGCCAGGCATATAAATCGCAAATGCTTATATATAACAATAGGCAATATGCAAAAAATATGTTTAAAGTCATCTTCAGGTTTTTAATGTGCGGACTTACCAACCTTTAATTAATTCACGGAACTTCTTAAAGGAGACCCTGTAGAAATATCAACACAGAATTCAAATTAAATTACCTTTCGACTATCATAAAGCTAACAAATGAGTTGGAAATAACGTAAAGCATATATGACCAAGAAATGAATGATGACTTTGGCTTCAAATGCACTTACCCATAGGAAATTAGTGCCTTAATCTGTTGGGCCAATTAGAGTCCAATCTTTCTCTATGCCGTACTCGATGATGAAATGAAATACAAGGACAAGACTTCACGATCGTATTATCTACCTTCTAATACTTTAAAGAAGGTAGATAATACGATGAGTTCTAAAACCTGCTTGTATTCGAGCCCTTTAAAAACACTCACCAACCTTTTTCATTTCATTTCCTACTTATGGCGTGAAGACTCACACGACATCGTGGTAGCGTGGCCGAGCGGTCTAAGGCGCTGGTTTTAGGCACCAGTCTCTTCTGAGGCGTGGGTTCGAATCCCACCGCTGCCATACAAATGTTTTGAATTCGCCACTTCCTCCTTTTCCTTCATTATTTCTTCCTTATGTTTCTCTTCTGTTTCTAAGTTTTATATTAGTAAGATTACCATAATAGTTGCAGTCTAATTATGGATAAATTAGTTTTAAAGGCTATTTAGTTAAATAGAATGAAATTCCTAACAATTAGTTGCGACATCAACATGAAATATACCCTTAATACTAATCATAGTTAACTGTCTACATTAGTAACTTCTCTGTTCTCAAGGACGGAGAATCTTTTGACTAATAGAATTCAAAACATTGGTGTTTCAATCATATTGCTAGGTGGTATACAAAGTTAATTGTGTTACTTCCACAGACGAAACGCTATTTCGATTGTGCTTTGAATTTTAAAGCAGAAGTATTAAGTAAATAATGCTTGTGAGGCATTGTGAACAAAAATGTCCTCTGACCTCATTATTAACAAAGGCAGTAACAGTAAAATTTGGTATTTGGTATATGAACAAGGGTATTTCAACGTAATGGAGCGGCTGCAATCGGTGAGAACGTAATTTAATACAGTATGAACCATTTACATTCGTATGCAAGGCGAAAGTTCTTTATGAATGGTGAGTTTTGTATTTGTGGAAATGTACTGGTTTTAAATAATTAAAAGTGCAGACTCTTACTTTACTTTTGCAAAGTACGGTGCGGACATGGACAGAGACTTTAAAATATGGACTGTCCGTTCAAAATACATATGTGTGGTTGATACGTGTAATAATCCCATAAGAACTTATAATTTTAAACGAGAAATACTAGTGCTCCATTTTAAGCCAAAAGTCTTGTTTAGATTGAGCTAATTTTCAGCCAATCAGAAAAATGGGTTGAAATGAAATTAAAATGAAATAATTCGATTAGATGTCCGTATTGATTGTGAAACGCATATTTGAAGAAAATAGTCATCGGAGCAATAATTATGGAAGGGTACATATTTTACTGTTATGGATTTGATAGTATTTGCTCCAGAGTGTGGTAATATTGCAATAGCTATTAAAGCGAGCCAGGTAACAATGTCAATATTTGGTAACAACCAGTTACACTGACAAAAATTACATGTTTGTTGATGGTGTTAAATTCGGCCTTATTATTTCAGTAGAATAAGTGTTTGAATATAAAAGAACTCACGCGTAAGATTAAACAGAAACATATAAAAATAATTATAATCGTGACTCTAATACCAGACTTATACCTAACAGATCATATAGCAAATTCAGACCTGGATAATAGGTTTCGTAGTAAAATTATTCGCAACCAATGTCTACCACTCAACCATTTATTTCGTAGTCTAGGCAACTGATTAAGTATAGTGTAAATACTATTACCGTTGATTTTATCTCTGTAGAACTACAAACACAAACAAATTGCTATTTCTATAGTTGTACAGTGTGGAAGCTTCAAGTGTAAGAAAGACTTGTTAAATCAAACTTGGCATATCAGAAAAAAAAAGTGCATTAAATGTTTGGTACTTCAGTGATCACTTCTATCACAAAAGATGTGGGAAATATAAAGACTAAAAGGCTGTGATTCTTATTGATTTTTACGTAGTTTTGAGCTCTTTATTTACGTTGGTGAATGAAACTAATCTGTAAGTACCAACATGTGCAAGAGCTTAATCTTTACTTTCAGTGTCGGTCACTACTTTCAAACTTAACACAAGGCCCTTCAAAAGATTTAATGAGAATTATTTCCACATGCCACGTTTCATCTGAAGTGGAAGTTCGTGTACCTGCAGATTAGAGTGTAAGAATGTTTCAACGAGAATAATTGTACTTACATCTTTTTATCTTTCATTACAGAATTATCTGCTGTGACTTCACATACGTCATTCTCTTTCCTCAATTAACAGGTGTACTCTTCTTCAAAGATAAACTGAACACCTACGGATGTCTTACTACTTTGTTTTTTGCTGTTATTCTGAGATTACTCAGTAAGTGAAATAATTTAGCTTCCTCTCTCTTTTTATAATACATTGCACAAACTTGAGTTTCATTACCTATATTTAGTGAGGATGAATATCAAAACTTTTTTTGTAGATCCGGAAAATATTTTCTCCGTATTGAAATTTCAAGCAGACAAATATGAGCATTCCTTGGAGATAAGTTAAAATTTGAAACCAAAACTTCAGAAATTCGTTTAAATTCATCCAGTATGGATACTTTTGAGAACAATAGTTGTTTAATTATTAGCTACATTAAATTTATGATCTCTGCTTATTTGATTCACATAAATTTTCTGTATAGCGATGCCCGTCACTTGTCTGAGGGATGAATAATCTTGTTTCCCACGCTCGCCTACCGGTAAAATAAAGGCCCTCTTTCTAGGGACAATTACAACACTTGCCTGAATTGAAGAAAACCCTGGAAAATTTCACTAACGATGACCAGTAAGGGTGGAATTTGTACTGATTTGAACTTTCTCAACAGTAGTAGTCGTGCAGTCTGAGGCATCAAGCCAACGTCTCCAAGGTTCTGGATTCGAATTCCGGCTGGGTAATGGAAGTTTGTGGATTTAAAAATTAACAGAGGGTGACCATTCGCCCCCTATTTCCGGGGAGTTTCCTCGGACTAAGACATTTATCCCAGGCTGCTTTTCTCCCCTTTTTTCAAAAAAATTACTGTTTCATTTGAAAAGAAATATTCGAAAACGACTTCTGTATAGGGCTGTCAGATGGGTTCGTTTTAGGGGGTCCTAATTTTGTATTCTCTACTAATTCGTTAAATCCTTGAGATCTATTATTTATGTTATTTCTCTTTTCTCAAATCTCATTTGTAATTTTCTGCTTGACTTAACCACTTGTCATTTCTAAAATCCAAATTCAAAGAGTATGGATAAAAAGTAATAGGGCTAGAGTAATTTTTCATGTAGTGGTGGTGTTGGGGGGGGGGGAAGAAAAGGTAGCCAAATTTACTGTTGTAGCAACTAAAAAGTGGGATTATCTCGATTCTCCCCGGAGTCACCGGAAAAAAAATATGATCACCTTAAGCTATTGGCATCGTGACTGGTTGAAGTCTATAGTTACTTTAAAAAATCGCCCTCAAAATACATTTTTTTAAACCTTCCCATTACTGGTTCCAATTCAAGAATTTTCAGCACTAATCCATAGGATACTAGCGTCATGAGATTAAGCACACCTGTCTGCATCCGCAGGGTACTATAGTATATCACTTTTTTAATGTATTCATATTTCTGTCACACTTTTTTTGTATGGACTCTTTAAAATGCAGGTTCGTAATCCATGAATGTTATTGCAAATCTAACCAAACCTAACTAAAAATGTTGTAACTGAACTTTAGTGACTATTCAAAATACTTCTTACGTTAGGACAAGTTTGAATTAAAAGAAAATGCAAATTTGAGTTAGTGGAGTGCATCAGCAGTAGCGAATTCTCGCGATTTACAGGGTAGACAGTGTCTTCCCAATTTTTTAATAAATATATTTAATTGCTTTTGTTTTCACTGCTAATAAGCTTTAATCTTATTTTGACTTGCATCACCAAAATAAAAACTATTTATTCACTTATGTAACATGCAGGTTATAATGTTAAAACGAGTGGGGGGAAAGCATGTAAAACATGCTATATTTTACAACATTCAAAAGCACTATAAACACCTCTATTAGCTCCAAAATGGCTGCTTGCTTTCTATCATCTTGTACTCTATAGCGACCTGAAGTAGCAGCAGACGACAGAGATGAGAGATTCGAGCAGGCCAGGGAGACAGTGTCCCAAGGCACATGACTCGCGCTCATAGCCGTATTGGTTACACTCAAGAGCTTCGCTTGCTGTGGCAGGTTGGTCACAAGCTATGATAGAAGACAGCACAGGCATCAGCTGTTCGCGGGCAGTGAAATAAAACGTTGTACAAAAGCGTATTGTTGTTCAACAGGGGAACTGAATAGAAATTTTAAAATAATAATAATAATATCGTTTTCGCTGTAGACATTTTCTTGAGTGCTGTGTTGTCGGAAACGACATCTAATGACATAGACAACATTTATTCTATTTTCTGAAAAAAAGTAAAAAAAAAATGTAGAGGATGGAAAACCTCGTTCCCAAAATCCCCTTACTTGTGACTTATACGTGGAAAGCGGATTGATTCTTGCTGAGTGACTCTTGTATTTTGTGTAACTAATTTGGAAACCTTGTAACTAAACGTAGGATAATTTATAACTTTGAATGTTTTGGAAACTTAATTTAGCTAATAAAAATTATAACTTTCCTTTTGTTAATGTACGACTTTTGCCATACTACTTCCTTCCGTAGCTACAAAATCGCAAGCGTTTACCACTGGTAAAATAGGCTCTCAGCCATTCTTTTGAGTTGATTTATTGTCAGATCACTTCAAGTTAATTATATTTCAAAGAAGGGAAAAAATGAAATTTTAGACTCCGTTATACAGCCAACTAAGATAAGTTTGCTTAATTTCCTTAAATGTTTTTCGTTGAAATTAAGAAGTAAAACCAAAATCGAGCTACTTTTATACAATGAAAGGTTACTGAATTTAAACTGTTGGGCTAAATTGTTTTGAACTGACTGCCGCTGTAAAATGAACATTAACATCTGCAGTAGTGAACATAAAATTCTCACGCAAATCAAGTTGTTCCTGGCGTTTTTAACTTTGCTTTTTCCGTGGAGGAATGAAATTCCTATCGAAGACCCCATCCAGGCATTTGCCTGGTTGCGTAGATGAGGCTCGAACTCACGACCCTCTCCATGTTTCTCGAAGTCCGCGATGTGATTATTTGACTACAAGGGGTAGGTGAATGCTTTGAATTTATACACCAGAAGTTAACTGAAGTAAGCAAGTTGCACAGTTCGTAGAAACATATTTGCAAATTTTGTTTTTCAATATTATGCTATATTGTCAGAAAAAAATATAATTACTATTTTCTTTTACTTTTGATTTCCCTAAAGTTTTTTTTACATTGTCCACCCACTTGTTTATGCCACGCTTCGCCACTGAGTGCATGTACTATAAACAATACTGTATAGATATGTTATAGCGCCGATATATATGTTATTGCGTATTCATACTGAATAAAAAGTAGTGCTCAGAAATTTCAAATAATATGCCACTAAGGTCTTATCTAAACATAATTATCCTAATTTTGACAGTCATACATATAAATATTTTATTAGAGAACATTACCTTACAGTATTAATCTCAAATAGAAAATTATAGGGTATGGGAAAAATTAACTTTCATCAACATATTTCAGATAAACTCCACTGGGCAGGTCCAATAATGTTATCAATACTATCCTTGTCTGATTCAGGATTACTTTGATTAGAAATATTTGTACGCGTTTGCACATATATGTGTGATGAATCGGTCAATTAACTGAAATCTGTCATGAAGAAGAGGAATAATTACCTTCTTCAATTTTCGAAACACATTGAATCCCCCCACAAACAGAGGTCAATCCTATTTATTTATTTCTATTCCCTGGACTCTCTCGCTCTTCAAACAAATATATCACCATCCCCCACAGTTTCCGCACACGTTCACACAACGTAACTCTAATCAGTGATCGTGTATCCTGGGACCATCAAACACTTAATGAAGACATTTCCCGCGTTAGGAAGTCGGATGGAAATAGTTCTGGTTTATTTTTCCTAGAACGGAATGAAATGAGTATACACTATATTTTATGAGATTTCGAAAGAAATTTCATTTCCTGTGTATATTATTCACATTGTTTCTTCCAGCAACGTTCATACAGTCGGAGCGTCCAACATACAGGTATTGGACAAGATAATGAAAACACTTGTGGAAGTTGGAACATTTTGTATCGTAATGTTCCTTTGATTTCTTTATGGTAGAGACAATTGATGCACGGGAGTGGATTTTAGTCCTCAACCTTTTATTATAAAAGATAGTAACGTTAGCAAAATTACCATCCCGTAGGAAACCAATTTACAGTGTTTAAGATTGCTTCTTCTTTTTTGGGTGTTTAGTAGGGGATCAGGAATGAAGGACAGCACCGGTTGCGTAGCCAACCTGGGTGCAGGAGTTGTACCAGTTGCGTAGCCAACTGAGTACGGGCCTGTTTAGGTATGGGTTAAGTACATACCAATTGCATAGCCAACTGAGTATGTAGGATGACACCAATTGCGTAGCCAACTGAGTGTCGGGTGTTTGTACCAGTTGCGTAGCCAACTGAGTACGGACAGAAGTTTGGTTAAGGTGAGAGTACACACCAGTTGCGTAGCCAACTGAGTATGCAGGAAGGTACCAATTGCGCAGCCAACTGAGTACCAAGGAGTGTTCCAATTGCGTAGCCAACTGAGAATGGAGGAACGAGAGGAGCTGACCATCCGGGAGCGAGTGATAGGATACCTCTTGCCTTGCGTTGGTCCATTTTATAGGTGATTTTGGGAAGTGTCTTCGTTCTCCTCCTTTGACGACTTTAGCTCCATCTTATGTTTACTTATAGAGTTGACTGTCGTCTGCATTTATTTTTGTGTCACTACTTGTTCACATCGCTTCTACACATGTTTGTCCTATAAACATGATTGCTTTGTTTACGTAATATCCACGTGTTCAGAATATACGCGCGATATTGCAGTATTAATACTGTGTTAGTCCACCTTTAACACGCAATTCAACTTGAATTCTGGACGGAATAGACCGATACAAGTCCTGAATGGTAGTGAGTGGAATTTGTAGCCATTATTCATCCAACACAGCCTCCAGCTCAGGTAGAGAGACGAAGGAGGTGGAAATCGACGCCGAATCCTGATTTCCAAAACAACCCACAGAGGCGCAATGATATTCAGGTCTGGGGACTGCACGGGCCAGGGAAGACATTGAACGTCATCAGCATGCACATGAAGCGCTGTGAATGGGTGCATTATCATCCTGGAATATAGCATTTCCATCTGGAAATAAAGTTTGCACCATTGGGTGGATTTAGTTACGTTCTCTATATACTGCTGTTGTGATCGAACCGTGTAATGTAATAAGGGAAGCTGCCGAATACCATGATATAGCGTCCCAGATCATAATAGAGCCGTCATCATGTTTGATAGTCTAGAGGGGAAGGGGGAGCAGTCCCGATCGTATGCTTGAAAGAGTGTTCGCCAGACAAAAACGCGTCCAGTCGAGAGGAAGAGGGTTAAGTGTGACTCCTCCGACTACACGACACGTTTCCAGTCCTACAACGTTCAGTTTTTGTGGACATTGCACCATGCACGTCGTGTTTGAGTATTCTCGTCTGTTATTAAGGGCTTGCCAATAGCAATACGCCCATGGATACTCATTTTATGGTGTTTCCGCCACACTGTTTTGAGTGACAGTGGGGTGTTTAGCTACAGATTAAGTTCTGTAGTCACTTTCTCAGCCTTTGTTTTCTTTTGCGACGTCACAATCTGTTTCAAGGCTCGGCGGTCACTGTCCTGCAGCTTCGTCTCTCAGCTGCTATTGTGCTTCGCCGACTCTGTTTTACCGTGTATTGTGTATGCGGTCATGAATTTCGGGACTGTGCCTTGTGTTACACAGCATAATATCTCTGTTTTACTCATAGATGCTCCGGCTAGACGGGCACTCACAATTATACCTGTTTGAAACTCCGTCAAGTCGGACATACTGGTCACTCACCACACCTGCACAACGTTCACAACCACACTGCCTCACTCTACTACTAGTCCATACTACCTGTAACAAACAAGAGACAGTTTATTAAGCAGTACTAAGTGTTATCAAGTACAGTTACAATATGTTCCTCTTTTGACAAGCGTTTCAATTATTTTGTCCAATACCTGTATATAGATCTAAAAGAACGTCTCTACTTGATTACAAACATATGTAGCACTTGAAGTTTTTACAGAAGCGAAACGAAGCTTATGGAAATTTGTGGGAACCTTTTGTGAGATCAACAGAGTGTATCTTTCTTTTGGAACCAGAAGTCATAATTTTGGCACCCTTTCAGATTATGAAATATCCATCCGTATATGGCTTATCTTTGTCTGACTTGTAGTTACTGAGATTTAGGGGGTACATGTGGATAAACAGAACAATCTGTATACCTTCCCCGTATTAACTATAGTTCATACGGGTGCACTGGAACTAGAAGTGATCACAGATCGGAAGTCATAGATTTCCCCAAGCTTTTTAGATCATGAGGAATCCAGCCATGTATGGCTCATCTCTGTTTGACTTGTAGTTACTGAGACCTAGGCAGGGACTTAAAGAGCGACTGACGAAACAATCTGTATACATTTCCTTCATTCATTACTGTTCATAGGTTTGCGCTTAAATACAAGTTTATTTCATAATATTGGCATCTATGACCAAAGCTCAAAGTTTGATGAATGACTTTCTTCGGGTAGCAAAAATTCTATTTGAAAGATAACAGCCTGTTCTATACACAATGACAGCATTCGTCTGTTAGGATTAAGGAAACTTGAAAAATTGTTAGCCAAGGAAACCATCATGAACCTATACGGTCCATGGCCAAATTATACACAGGGACCTTCACCACTAGATCACGCACGCTGGACTTCATATTTTTGGGTAGAAATCATGTAAGTTAACACATAAACATAGATTCTATTTTTTTAGTTATGCATATTTAATTCTTAAATATTCAAACATGTTAACAATTTACATGTGTTTTCATTACAGGTGGGGAGGAGCTCATAGGATTGCCTTCTTATATAGAATTTCCAATGTTTGATGAAGACGCCAAAATACAACGTTTCCCATTCAGGACTGTTCTTGTTCTAGTCTCGTCTGCTTATTTATATTTAATATCAAAACTTTTTCACTTCCTGTTTACCAAAAACATCGTTAACCGCAAATTCGATATCTTCAAGTGTTTCCCAGATTCTGAAAACAAAACTTGCGCAAATCAATGGAGAGTCATTTCGGAATTTCCAATTTCTCTGACGCAAATCAGTGACGTAAGTTTGTCTCCTGATCCTGTCAAGTAAACACAAGAGTGATCAATAAAAATGTTATTATTACGTTCAAGAAAGAAAAAGCAACGCCAGAGGAACTAATATAAGTTAGCTGTGATATAACATCTGGGTGTGTTAGTCTCAAGACATCGTAAAGATTCGATTGGAAGTTATACAGCATTTACTTAAAACATATTACATAAAAGTATAATGTTTTTATTTCAACATTTATTTGCTTAAAACCTGTATACATGTGGAAACTTTACCTTTAAGTTTTCAGAAACCATTCCAGAAGATTTTTCTTATTTATTTCCTTTCTATATTCATTATTTTTGTACATATTGTAAATATTGAGAATTTAGTATCAATACTACGTTACGTTTAATTCGGCTCTACAGGTTAGATAAACTAAGTTAAGCTGCTGGACTGTGTTTAAAGTGCATCCCAAATTATATAATAGGCTAATGTAACTAAATATCAGGTAGAAAACGGATGAATATGATAATGGTTCCTTAAATTACGCTTCATTTGTGCCTTTCGAAGTTAATTAAATAAAAATTGCAGTTAAAAGCTAATAGAATGAAATTAACTACATTTATCATGTCTTCATTTACACGTTGAAAACAGCTTGAATTTTAAATTATATTTCAACGAATATTTTATTTCGTTCATATTGCTTTAATATGACGTGTTTTTAATTTCCCTTTTCTTCGCTTCTGATGCGTTTTTCTAAGGTGATATATTACAATTATTGAGAAATACAAATTTAATAATAGGGTTTTTTGAAACGTACAAAATAATTTTACCGTTTTTAGAATGAAATTTCACCGCTGTGTCGATGATTGTTCAGATAGCCATATTTTTAGAATCGTTTATTAGTGTTCATTGTAACGATATTTTCATTTATTTCGCCTTATTTACTATGGCGGGGTTAAGGTCGGTATACTTTCCTTCCACTCAAACATAAATATACATACCAAGCTATTATTATAAGTGCACATAATATAACAACATAATAATACATAGCAGATAATTATACTTTGGAAAAGAAACACAAGTGAACGCAACATTATCATATAAATAGTATACTCGCTGCTGTAGCCTGGTTGTAGCTTATGTGCACAACTCCCGACTGGACTCTTACTCACTTGTTTAAGAGTGGGCATTCTGACTGGTAGACTTTGTGAACGTTTTCCTAAGTTTTTTTTTCATTGTGTTTGTTCAATATCGATTTAATATAAGTATTAAACTGCAAATAATTAAAGTATTAACTCTGTACCTTGGTAGGGTTTGTATTTTATAACCTGTGGGAATCCTGATCATTTTGGTGGGTGTTATGACCCTTTTTAAAGTGGGCGTTCTGGCCGTTTTTAAAAGTAAGCGTTCTGCCCGTTTTAAGAGTGGGCGTTCTGACCGTTTTTTAAGAGTAGGCGGTATTACGTTTTCAGCGTTGGACGCTCTATATTGTTTTATGTTTGGATATTCAAGGTGAGGATATTTATTTATTTATTTATTTATTTATTTAGTGACAACACAACAGGCAATGGCCTAATTATAGTGTTAAGCTTTACAAAGTAATTGTACAGAGTTTATTGACAATTGTATCTCTAAATTCTTTAGGTGACATATAGCATACGTCCAGATCATTGTGAACTGTACAGAGTTGGTTATATATAGTACAAATTCTCCAGATTGGTGACCTCATTAAGATATTGGTTCTTGCCTTTTTACAGTGGAAGAAACCAGTATTATTAACGCGAGTTTTAGATGATGGGACACGAAACTGTAATGTCGAAACTAAATCCATACAATCTAATTTATTTTGAACAATTTTTTGCAGAAATAACAGATCAGCAATGTTGCGCCTTTGTTCTAAGCTCTGAATATTGAAGTTCTTAATGACTGCATTGTAACTGTCATAAGCAGGATAGATTCGAGTTTCTTTAAAGGTCAGGAATTTAAGAAATTTTGATTGGATTTTCTCTAATTGTTGGCAATGTTTCAATTGATATGGATTCCAAATAGAAGAAGCATATTCTACCTTGGAGCGAACATAAGCATAGTAAATTTTTTCCAATGTTGATATGTTGTTGAATTCTCTTCCCGTCCTAATTACGAATCCTAGTAACTTCAAGGCTTCATTTGTTATATTTGTTACATGTATGTTAAAAGTCAATTTCGAGTCAAAAGTGACACCAAGATCCTTAACTACAGTAGGTCTGTTTAGTACAATTTTATTAATGGAATAATCAAATTGATGAGTGGTTTTATTTCTATTAAATGATAATACTTTACATTTACTTATGTTGACTCCAAGTTGATTAATAGCACACCAGTTTGCAATATTATCTAAGCTTTGCTGAAGTCTTATGCAGTCTCCGATAGAGTTGACTTTTGTATATATTTTAAAGTCATCTGCAAATAACAATTTTTCATTATCAGACACACAATCAGGAAGGTCATTAACAAATAAGAGGAATAACAAAGGTCCTAGGTTCGAACCTTGAGGAACTCCTGAGAGTGCAGAATATTCATATGATTTGTATTCTTTATAGACAACTGATTGCTTGCGATTTGTTAAGTACGAATAGAGGAGCCTAATCACAGTGGGTGAGAAGTGATAGTGATTTAATTTTTCTAGTAATATATTGTGATTAACCCTGTCAAATGCTTTCTCAAAGTCAATATAAATCACATCAACTTGCTTGCCTTCGTCCATCGAATTTGCTATGTAGTCGGATCAGTGGGCGCTCTGGCCGATACATATACAGAGTGGTGGGCTTTCTGACCATTTTGGTGGGCGTTCTGACCATTTTCAGAAGTGGGCGATCTGACCAGTGGACGTTCTGACATAGTCCAGTGGACGAATTTTTTGGAAACTGGAACTATTGCCCTTTTGGACTGGCCAGTGCGTTAACCGGCGACCGGCCTTAAATCTAACTGAACATGCTTCGGGCAACCTAGAAAGGCGAGTTTTTCGCGATCACGGCCACCCGTCTCATTTGATACTCTCACAATACCTCCGCATGAATAATGGGAGTTACTTCCACAAAATCTTCTCGCTGCACCTGTCCGTACTATGCAGCATTGTTGTCAGACTTGTATCGCTGCTAGGGGTGACTATATACCCTATTAAGCTCCACTTTATTTTGTTTTCTGATCTTATTACTATAATTCTGGCTTGTATCCGTTTGTGATATTGCAACCATAATATTGTGTATTTTTCAAGTATAAATGTTGTTTCTTTACAGTTTTGATTTCGTTGTATACCATACTCATGCATACCTTCCTCTAACACCAAGTGTTTCAAGAAATATATTACTTCTGTGGAGATTGCTTCGTTTTGCTTTAATTTTGGACACTAGTGTAGTAGGGGTACGAAGGAGGTTGAGGTCTTGGCAAGACGAGATCAAAACCGCGTAAATCATCTCTGTCTGTCCGC
Source organism: Lepisma saccharinum (assembly GCA_022664845.1). NCBI lineage: Eukaryota > Metazoa > Arthropoda > Insecta > Zygentoma > Lepismatidae > Lepisma > Lepisma saccharinum. The sequence goes on along the minus strand of JAGDQP010028456.1, from coordinate 6,163 downwards.
CTGCTGATAACTTTCAACTGGGAAACTACTAAAAATAATATGGTTAGAGTTACCTATTTGTCATAGTTGAAATTAGAATAGCAATACTATGGGTTGCAAATACAAGTCTCGCTAATCGTGTATTATCATTATGACAATACGTATGGTTAGGTGTATTGTTATAATTACAATAGACTACTGTGAACGGTATTTTATGGTTAAATTCCTGTTTCAAGTTCAGCAAGATGTTTTGTTAGCATTATAGCTAATTTTACAACAATGCTTAGTTGAATCACCAATGGGGGGAATTATCTTTCCATACTATATAGTTATGATAACTATGCATACTGTTAGAAATTGACCTACGGTACCATAAAGTATTGTTGTGGTAACTATACATGTAGTTATAACGACCAGCCAAGTATCCAGAATTTAATTTTGGAAAGTGTCCATAGGCTTCAGGTGGGGGAGGGGGTCCAACCTGTATCTGGGCATGAAATGTATATTAAAAGCAGATAATTACGCCTAAAGTTTTACTATTTTTGCCTGTAACTCTGAATGTTTGGGGATATGGACCCCCGACTCATCCCCTGAATACGTCTCTGATAACAACAATGCGACATACATTGTTGTTTAGCTTGTAGTTTAACTTATGTAATACAAATTCTAATATTATTGCATGTAGATAAAGCTAAATCCACTTGATCGTCCTTAATCATCACGTATACCTGTACGAAATCCGGATTATTTCACACATGTTAATACCCCGTCGTTTTATGACTGTTAGTACTTTACTCGTAGGTGAACGACTTTTCATATGTCGCAACAAATTAGTAGAAAGCTGAATTTTGAATATGTGATAGCCTCTCATGAGACATCTATTTTCCCAATAGTCCCCGCCTCTCCCCCTTGATCTTTCTCCGCACACCCCTGAAGCCTTGAAAATGCAGAGTTTCACTAAATTGATCATTAATCCGTCACTAATTATCGTAAGAAGTTAATTTTTCTTTTGTTGTGTTCTGTATTAACTATCCAATAAGTTTTATCCAAAAGATGTTTTCTTAAACTTATATTTGGGGAGCTATGAAACTGAACTTGAAAAAATCATTTTTGAAAGTAGAAAAATTTACATTCCCTACTGGAAAATGGTAAATCGTGGTAATATGAAAAATCGTTTCAAACAAAACTTTTAGTGCGTATTTTAAGCTTTAAAATTATATAATTAGTTAATTATTCTAGAGCAGTGGTTCTCAAACCTGGGTGCTCGTACCCCTAGGGGTACGAGAGGGCTGTCCAGGGTGTACAATACACTATCAGGATATGTTTGTTTTGTCAATGAGCATGTTTAACATCAGTTTTTATTATTTTTCTTATTTTTAGTTCCGATGACAACCGTTACCCCTTCAACGCTATCTATTGTGCACAATTGTATTTATTCTAAGAAACGGAATATACCGATACATTCTAACCTAGACGATATAAGGATCGAAACCGTGTTTGTCCCATCAAAATCGGAGAGTTGGTATTGGCTTTCCAACTCTAAAACCCTCGAAGAAAATTTGTTACAATAAAAACGAATTTGCTGAAAATTGTCCGATTTTGATGAGACAAATACGGTTTTTATCATTTATCGCCTAGAATGCAATAGTATATGTAGTTTTTAAGAAAAATTAAAATTGTGTAAAACCCATCAATCCAGTACGAAAATTTGGTAAAGAAAGACACCGTACGAAAAGGTCGTTTTAAAATGGTGGTGCGTAAATTATGTGCGAAATAAAAAATGAACATCACCTGAAATTTTTCACAATCAAAATAACACCGAAATACGTATTTTTTGTAGCAGAGTTGAGATTAGTGCACAACGGTTCCGAGGACTTCACGTGACAAGTTCAATTGGTGCCGTGTACTGAGCGCACGTGTTCTGAACGCACACGCCAAAATCATGGACTGAGCGCACAAGTAGGCATCTGGCATGTCCTGAGAAAGTACAGAAGGATGTTCAAATACAATAAACTTTTATTTTAGATACATTAATTTTGTTCTGTGCATTACTTGAAAGAAACCTTTTATATTTTTATTTTTATTGTACTTTGTGTTAAAAATTGGATTTGAAATCATAAAGGAAGCTAGTTATAAGGAAAATGGATGGTACTTGAGGTCAATTAAAAGTTTATTTTTAGTAAGAGTTACTTTTGCTGTTCAACTTTTGATTGGGTCTTTTGAACCAATAAGATAAGGAGGGGGCGTGGCCCTTCACTTATCGAGTATTTAAATGTCTGCTGTCAACCGAGGTGTTTCAGAGACAGCGCTGTGTTTACCTAAATACAGTATTTGCAGATATTGATTTTGAATGAATTTCCGGTAGTTACCAATTTAGTTGAGGTACAGTACAGATTTACCTTCATCTGCTTCTATTTAGTGAATTTTAAGCACTAAAAGGCAGATTTTGATACCTCGAAGAAACAGGTTTGAAAGTGCTTCTTTGAAATTGCTGTTAAATTATTTCTGAAAGGGATAATAGTATTGTAATTTTGCTTAGACATTTGCTATTCACATGTGTTCAGTAGCCTAAAATAGTAGGCCTACAGTGACACATGACAATGTGTAACTGTTCAGGTGCCGTGCTCCGAACACCAATAACCATAGACTACCGCGGTTGGTTAGGGCAAGAAGGTTTTCAGAACAAAAGCCGCTGGAAACCAAGACAATAGCTCGATTCCAGTGAATGGAATGACTTCAGTGGCGAGTATGAGGGCCAATCCTGGATGGTCGAAATCTCCCATTGAACGCTGAGGACGTTTTGAGTACATCAATATTTTCTGCTTCCGTTCTGTGTGAAGGGTATTTGTCCTCGACAGCGTGTTGGTTGTGGACCTTCAGCGAACTCCTGTCAACTACACTGCTGTGGATTCCGAGGTCGACTATGTGCAAGAGGTAATTCCAACTTCCTTTCGAACTTCTCGGCGACCAGTACGCAGCCACAAGAGATCGACGCACCAACGGGCAGGGCTCTCGTCAAGAGAAAAATATTCTCTTGTACACACAAGAAATCCTCTCGTGTTGATCCAGCTCCCAGGTGCTCGCCTCTCCGTACAAGAGAGAAAATATCAGGAAGATACATCGTCAAGAGACTTTTCAGCCCAATTCAAGAGGTTTCAATAATCTCTCTTATCCATTAAGGGATCTCTCGCACTGTCAAGAAAAAATTAGTAATTTACCTCGCTAGTGTACGTGAAATCATTAATTAAATAACCAACAACTTATTGGCTGGTGCACACTTTGCTTATGCTTTGTTACCAATCATTCTACAATCCATAACCTACACTATCAGGTTATGTAAGTACATACGTGTATGTATATACAATAAACTATTGCACACATTGATTTTCTTTGTTTATTCACCCATAACTAATATATAGTCTTTTATAGCAAAGCTTCACTGATCGTTTGATCTTTAAAACATTTTACTTTAAAATCAACGATAAATTAAAATAATCGAAAACTTAAATTACGCAAGCTATGTCGCGCGCCATCTTCGGTACACTCGAGCAATAACTAATAGTCTTGTATCATGACTCGGTGGCAGTGACAAATGATGTGTTTTTGTGTACATATTTTGGCTTTACAATTTACTATTCAGACTCAGGAATATTCAAAGATATGTAATAATTAGGCATTATATATTGTAATATGGTTCAGATTTTGTTCCATCTAAATATGTTCAATAGGTAAAATTTGAAGCATTCAGACATAGTAGGGATGGTAACTAAAAATTATACTCTAATTAGCGAGCGCGGCAGACCTGATCACGCGCGGTGCCAAGTAGCTTTACACGAAACACCAAAGAAGAGACCACAACAGTTAAATCACCATTTTCAAGACACTACTGCTTACTTACTAATTAAACGAGTACCACCAAATTACCCACGTATGCTAGGAAGAACATCTTCTATAATACTACCAGACCTCAAGTCACAGGGTTCATGGGGTGCTGAGTAATAAGCCCCCAAAATTAGGTTTTTGTTGTGTAATAACCACTCACTGACTAACAAATGTTTGACATGTTTCCGTCTAGCTAGAAACACCAAATTTGGTATAAAGGTGTATGACCATGAGTAGGTAAAGAAAAAAAAAACTCCGAATTTTTTAAAAAGTCGCCATCTTGGATCCAAAATGGCCGCCAAACCCATTGTTGTATAAAACACACAGCCTAAACCGCTGGGGTTATTGAATCGAAATTTGGTATTGAGGTACAATATCACTAATAGATTAAGAAATTATTTTTAAATTTTCTAAAAGTCACAATATTAGATCCAAAATGGCCGCCAAACCCATTGTTGTATAAAATACACAGCCTAAACCGAATAGAGGTACAATATCACTAATAGATTAAGAAATTATTTTTAAATTTTCTAAAAGTCACCATGAATCCAAAATGGCGGACACTAAAATCCATTTTCCACAACGTTTGAGCTAGGGAAATGAAATTTGGTATGAAAGTATATGATCACTAGTAGTTTAGAAAAATATTACAAAATGTTGAAAACAAATCACCTTGGATCCAAAATGGCCACCAAACCCATTTTTGTATATAATACACAGCCTAAACGGATGCAGCTAGAAATATCAAATTTGGTTTGAAGATAGATGATCACTAGTAGGTTACTAAAATATTGCACAATGTATCCAAAAACGACCCCTAGGGGGGAAAATAGTCCCTCAAATTGTAAAATCAATAAGGGACACAGGAATTGTATAGAAAATATAACTGTTCTGCCATCTTTTTCATTGGCTATATAACTTGTTGCGAAGTGAACATTTTGTGAACGAGATCTAGTTATTTATAATGTAAAATTAGAGACGTTATTTTTGTTTTCAGTGAAATATCGTAAACAATAAATGGCCTTAAACGTTTGGATTGAGCTCACTATAAAAAAAATCCCTTTCGGTAGGCCTACAGGCTGAGGTAGATTTCGAAGTTTCGCTGGGAGCCGGGGCTCGCCCCCCAACTTCAGTGCTTTTGAGAGGATGCGCCTCCTTTATCTTAACCAAAATCTCCCTGCAGCACTACACCACCACGGGGTACATCTTCACCCTCCCACGGTTGGCTGCGCCCCCAAAGGGAAGATTTGCCCCATTTATTGTAACCTACTCTTGGTCATACACCTTCAATGAAACTTTCGTTTCTCTACCTTCAATGATTTGGAAATTGGGTTTTTGGGGCGGCCATTTTGGATCCAAGTTGACGACTTTTTGAAAGTTTTCTTATTTTGTCGTGACCTACTTGTCATAGTACAACTTCAAGTAAAATTTCATTTATCCAGCTCAAACGGTGTGCAAAATGGGATTTTGGGCGGTCATTTTGGATCCAAGATGGCGACTTTTCCCAAATGTTGTGATATTTCCCTAAGCTACTCGTCATAATGCACCTTTATGCCAAATTTCGTATCTCTAGCTCAAACGGTGTGGAAAATGGATTTTTAGGTCCGCCATTTTGGATCCAAGATGGCGTCTTTGAACTCATTAGGTAATATTTTCATAATCAAAAAGTGATGTTGTACCTTTATGCCAAATTTGATTTCAATAGTCCCAGCGGTTTAGGCTGTGTATTCTATACAACAATGGGTTCGGCGGCCATTTTGGATCCAAGATGGCGACCGATTTTGCTCATTAACGAACTTAACCGAGCTATTAAGCCTAGAAACAACATATAAAATTTGGTTCAAATATCTTCAAAATTATGGCCTCTAGCGTGTTAAAATATATATTAGCGTCGGTAGCGCGCTCGACTTCAGTGCGAGCGGTCCCAGGTTCGATTCCCGGTGGGGGCTCAAAAAATTTCGGTGTTGACCCAGCATCGTGAGGACAATTGGGGAGCTGCTGTGAATAAAATACAGTGGCGATCACAGTGAGAGCTTCGGCTCTCCTCTCCCAACCCGTCTGGTCAGCGTGGGAGCAGTAGACCAACTCCTCCCTTCGGGGAGAGGCCTCATCCACTAGTGGATTGAATATGGCTGTGATTTATTATATATATATATATATATACACTTTCATATCGTACCGATCTCAATAGGTATATTTTCTTCGAAATCTACCTAATAGGATATACAACATTCATCCAAAAAATGGAGGCAGCTGAGGATTAACCTACATTCAGCCAGTTTTCGGTTGAACGTTTTACTTT
>JAGDQP010028455.1:5750-24134 GCA_022664845.1 Lepisma saccharinum | reverse complement strand
AAATTAATGACGTAACAAGGATTCGGACGCATCATGTGACAAGGTCGTGTTGCACAATTTTTATAATCAATGTCATGAAAACAAAAGAGTGTCTCTTCCTTCTTCCTGACTCAACGTTGGCATTGTCAATCAAGAAAAAAAAGGAAGTCAGGCGACCACAACTCTATTTTCGTCTTAAACTCGGGAAATATTCTGCCTGTTTACTGGTAGAGAGCGGAAATGGATGTGTAACGCATTTCCGATTGCTTGTTACACATTTCCTCTATAACAGCTATTATCCTTCTTCCAAGGTTTCCCGAAGAGATAAATCATACTGTTGGCCGTATCGAGCTACAATTTAATAATGTCAAAAGACACGTAGCTGAAAAATAATTTTAAACTTAAAAGAATTTCATCTCGTAAAAATGAAATAATAATAATTCCGTAATAAAAAATTTACATTTGCCCGTTCTAGGTGCACATTCAAATATAATGCCAGCCTATTTTAAGTCTTTCACGCATTTTTTCATTTTCAACCAAGACTTCAATTTCGTAGACGCCCGGAGTCGAACAAGTTACAATCCCAATGCTTTTGGTTGCAGGCTACTGCCGTGATGTTACTTTTTACGCTTATGGACTTATTTTTACCTGACCGGATTGTGTTGATTAAATACATTGTAGTCACATACAATTTCGTGACAAACTGACAGATATACGAATTTGATAATCCAAATAACAGGCATCCGAGCTGAATTCGGTCACTTGTGCTATACATTATTTTATACTGACCATTTCAAGTAACTGACTTCAATGCCGTAGCAATTACACTGGTCCAATAATTCTACGCATCCACATATTCGGGGTCATAACTAAAATTTTAAACATACTATTTTACAGCTGAAACGAATAAAAATACGGTCAGGGCTACTTGTTTGAAGTAAGTACAAAAATGTCTGCAACGAACCTACGACCGTCGAGCTTGTCAACATGATGGTAAAGAACATACCGTGTTTAAATAATGGGCTTATACTTGACATTTACGTATACCAAACTAATTATCATTTACAGGTTCCAAATATTTCTTATATTTTAGTAACCATATTATACCAAAATTTTAAACAACACACTATAGATTAAGGTAAGGCACTTGTATAGTTATTAATCTAAATGAAGCAAACTAACAGAAAACAAAAAAAAATGTCGTCATATATATCGAGAGAACCTTGAACTGGATACCTTGGTTGACATTTTCGTAAAACAAAAAAAAGAGAAAGTTTGTATCTAGTACTTGAACAAAAATACTGGGGGGATGTTGTACTGAAGAACCTAACCTATTTCCATTAGATATGTATGTCCACATCAAATATATAATATATTTATATATCCTTCCCAAGACAGCATTTAAGCGAATAAAAGGAGGCCAGGAGTGTATGTTATTGCGAGGAGGTGGGTGTGAATACCCGGCGCCTCCACCATCTTGTGGCGAACTGCGGACTTCATCCGAAATCGTACCTTGAAATAGAGACTTAGTCCACAGTCCTCCGGTGGAAGCCTAGCTCAGAGGAGGCTACATTTGAGGTCAACACCTCATTATACGGCAATTTCGTTGGTAGAGCAAAATAAAGATGAAGTTCCAGATCATAGAAACTTGAACGACATTCGGCCAATCAGTCCACCTAAAGAAAACCTTTGTTTCCCTGTAAGAGAAGTTACTTTCTATGCACACCTTTACCTTCTTTCCTGGTTCACGCACTCAGCACGGAACCATCTCCTGGACACCCGAGGAGACCTGCTAATAAAATATTAGGGGCTTATGGGGTTACCTGTTCTTAAAGGATTTACCGAACATTTTCTTAACTATTTTATTTAACAAAAATAACGTAACAATAATAAGGAAAGATAAAGGGGGTATTTAACTTGAGAAACTTTAGACAAGGTAAATCTAGCCTAACTAGCAATTCAGAGCATCATAACCTGTCTTATTCATTTTAGCTTGTTCATAGATTACTTGAGCTAGATTTCTCTATACTTTAAAATACAAATTTGACATTGGAATTTAAGTTACATTTGAAATAATTACTACAACACTATTTTGAGCAATGACAAATGGATTAGTAAATTCAATTATTACGACAGACTTTACTATTCGATTGTTGAACTATTAAACCGCAATGCTAGATATGACACATTTCTCAATACAACATTCCAATCAGGTGAAACACTTTCTTTTCAATTGGGTTTACATTACTTGACTTGGCTTTTTAAAATACATTACATGTTGCATTGGTAATTTACACTGTTTCGTTTTCTGTCTATCTGATATAGACATATTTGTGTGCAACTCGAAACTGGGAAAGCAAAGTTTCTGATTTCTACTGGATGAAGATATCATTCTACAGATTCTAGATTGTAAGAGAAATTTACTTCTCTTCTAGTTTCAAAATCCTAACACAAATTTATCCAGTACAAGAATGAATGAAATACAAATATGATCATTTCAAGAGTATAACACTAATTTTGTGCAGTTCAATTGGATAATGCTAAATTGATGATTTGAACTTAATGACTTAGGGCCAGTTCAAGAGTTCTCGACGACTTGGTCTGGTAGACCAAAATAAGTGATAAACTACATTGTAAGAGAGAAAAATGATATTAAATGAAATAACTACATTTTAGTAACAATAAAGGCTACAAGCCACTAACCTGAGTATAACTTCGGCTCAGTACTCTTGTCACCATCCGAGGACGCCATCTGAGCGCCGGTCCTAGAGTACTGCCAACAAGGGAAGAAAAGAGAGCGAGCCTAGGCGCTCGACCGTATTTATACGAGGTCACTAACTACGCCCTGGGTGACACAGCAACGCGTGACTCTCTGATGACCGGAAAACCTAGAACATTCGATCTGACGTTTTCCATATATGACATTGGGATTTCACAAGAAGATGATACAAAGACTATCTTTTCCTGTGTCCCAATCGTTACGTCCTGTTTTGTGGTCACATTGTCGTCCTGCTTGCCTTGGGATGACATTTAGAAGTACTGTTAAAAGACTTATGCCAAACCCCAAGCAGTACAGTGGAAACCACTTTTCAATTCTTAATAAAGATTATAATAGAAAGTTGGAATGAGTTATTATGAGGGCTTTGGTTTCGATTCCCGAAACCAACGTTTCGCCACAATATCCTGACATTGTTGTACAAATGTTGAAAAAAGGTGCTTGTCCTTTGCGTATTCCCTCGCCATTTCTAACAGTAAAATGCAGTTTTCATTGATAAAACTCACACAATTTCAGAGAGCTATGGGGATTTGCTGGCAACGAGTGATTTAGATTATTCTGCTTAAATAGAATGCAGAAACACGAAGACACAATAGAAATTACAGCAATCTCATGAAACAAGAACGACTTTTTTGAATAGATTCACCAGCGCTTAAAACAAAATCCAACAATACTAAACAACCTTCTGGCATTTGGATTAGGAAAAGCGGGATGTAACACGTATTGAGCTAAACGCCACAATGGTTTTAAGTAATGTTAAACCCTATTGGTGTACCTACACTTTAGTTAGCACTGAATTCTGCAGACGTATTGTAGCTGGGTCTTCCACTCCATTTCCGAATGAAATCACGAAGTGACAATGAAGGAACTATTGCACAACAATGCACAAGATACTGAACAAAGGTATGACTGCAATCAAACGCTTTGCCAAACTAGTGAACGCTTTTCTGAGTATATTAAAAGGAAATGTAACGCATTATATTTTCCGTAATGTACCGGTGCAATTCATTCCTCATACCAGTATGCCTCAATTGTTGATATAGAAGAGGATACACAGTTACCAGACCTTCTGAATAAAGGGTAACTTCGCCCATTATATTATGTTTTCTGCCTTTGGAAAGTATCTAGGGGCGCATCTTGTCGTTCTCCTTATACCGAGGAAATTACAAGTTAGTTAGGACTAGAATAGCCAGTGGAAATATATTACAAAATGAAATGATTCCTTATTGAATTAACACAATGTTTCAGTTCTTTACTGTGGCACTGATTGTAATTTTGTTACCTCAATACAACTGATGGTGAATTACCTTTTCAGGAGGGTCTTAAAACTATGCGAACACTTTCTTTTTCTGTGTGAGCTTTGCCATCCATTCTTGCTTTAGTTTATGATCAACGCGATGTGGCGGCTCCCTGAGGAGACGCAGTTATTAACGGGACGGAAATTATAAAAAAAGGTCATGAAAATGTATTACTGTGAACATCACAAATAATGATGTGATTATTAATGAGAACCAGGAATGTATGTCTTTGATTTATCAGCTTGCTTTCAGCGATCAGCATGAATAGAATATTAAAGTTTCCAGCAGTGCACAAGCAAGTGCTACATGGTTCGCTCTCTGTCTGTGCACAGTCTTATATCAAGAGTTCTTCAAGTACTTCCTGAAGTGTCACTAGTATATTTTCAAGAACAGGTGGGAATATAATATAACACGAACGACATTATATTTCTCTGTGTGTCATAAAAGTTAATGCATAGCTTCCACATTGCATATGGAAGGACACATGGCACAACACAACCATCGATACTTGAGAACTTAATGGTGAATGTGATAAAGAGTATATCGCCGAAGTTCTTGCAAACAGTGTTGACAGTAATATGTAGAGGGTAGCGAATTGGAACCGCTCCATATTTTTTTGGTAGGACATGCCACGTAAAGAAAATTATATTGATGAAAACCATGAGTGGTTTTCACATCTAGAAAGCCTGGATTACCAATTATTTGTTAATATATTGTCACTTTTAGCGCTCGCAGAAATTCCCTTCTACTATGGCCTTCCTATATTAACCTGTGTTTTGCCTCTTTGTGGTATTACAATCAAATTTTCAAAAAAATTGTGTCACGTAGAAACCAGGTCAAATACTACTACCATTGACATACGCAACTATTAATAATCGTCGATAATGGTCAAAGAAAGTACTGTTTGATTCTACAAACGTTATTTTCAACCACGTCCACAGTGTCCAGAGACACATCCCCTTATTATGCGCTTATTCAACAAAGATAGTTCGCGAAAGATTAACTATAATATCAATTTGAAACATAAACATATAAACACGGAAAGGCTTATAACATTTGTAAGAAAAGGTGTTTAAAGTACATAACATTGAATAATATTATTTTTCTGTGTTACACCCCTTAATCCATTGCAAATCTTTTCAATACGGGGAACGTCTTGAGTTTACAGATTTTCTAAGTCCACCGTACGTTTTCTATCTACCTGTATCTCAACGAATTTAAGGAAAAGTTTATATGAATGTGATGATATTCTGTGTATAATTCGACGAACATCCTTGTCTGTGCTGACTTCGGGCAAAATAATCTGTTCATAAATATTGCTGGTTGATGACAATGCAATCGGTCAACTAAAGTTTGTAGAAATCGCAATCATGAATGAGTGAGAGTTAGTTATTTTCATCAGACATTACATCGTACTAGTATATTACTGATGGGAAAAGAAACATTTCCAAACACAAGCATAGACTGCTATCGTTTGGAAACTGCTACTATATATACAACGTTATACTATTTTACTATATCACCTCTACCCTATTTCACCCTAGTTTAACAGAGCTAGTTCATAGAGCTGAATATGAACTTAAACAAAAATTAAATTTTAATTTTAAATGATAAAAGGTAGGAGAGAAGAGCTAATTGAAATTGATAAATGAATTGAATATTACTTTCTCGAAGTCAATAATACATATGGTATAAATATATTTATCCCACTGCTACTTTATATGCAGTTTACTCTTACATATATATCACGCTAAGAAAACGATTGTTAGGAAACCAAGGCGGAACATTTCCCGCAATTTTTCTCAAGAAAAATAATAAATTATGTCCTTGTAGCTACGATTTTGTACTGGCTTTTGAATGTCGTTTTTTTTAATCGTGAATATAATAAAGTTCCTAAAATAAATTCGTTAAAATAGATAAATTACGATATCAACTTGTCAATACTCTAGACTAATCCTATGTATAGGTATGTGTAACATAATATGCAATCAAGAGCTGTCGTTTGTCTATCTCCATGCGAAAAATGATATATTATATATCTTCTGTGCACATTTGTATAAAACATTTTTAACTTGAAATTATTACGACATCGAGTATTTCTGGTCCCCAAGTATACTGATGTAATACTATGAATATGACGCGTTCTACTGAATCGAATTTGGTAATTAAGAAATAAATAATTATTTATTTATTTCTGAGCTATTCGAAAAATATAGCATTATCTGCTGCTTTCTTGCAGTTGTACAAATTATGCTATGGATAATCAGTTCCCTGAATATAATCTCTAATTCTTTAATAATGTCTTCATTTAATTGAGTAAAGGCCTTAACATAGAATGGGTCACATATTAGTTATACTAGCAATAAATTCGTTTGGACTGTAATAAAATAGTGAAATATTAGTTGTATTTGTTTGGATTTTATTATTAAATTACTTCTGAACACACATTGGTTAACGAAAATAGGCATAATATTATTTCTACGTTTTCTCATTTAACACATTATAACACAGCTTGTTCTATACAACGATTTCTGTTAAGCCTATAAAACCCTGTGAATGGTAAGTATCAACGTCAAAGGTTTGGTAGTATTGTTGGGAAATTCATGTCAACACATTCTACCTTTACTTAATAAATAACAATTCGTTTTTCAGGTATTTCTATTGAATTAAGTAACTATGACAGTAACGTTTGGAATTTTAATTGTGAGAGGCATGTTTTAAGCTTTTTCTCGCAAAAAATTTTGGGCGTTAATAATTGGCAAATTATCATCGAAACCTTATTTGTTCTTCAATTCGTTATATATAAACACAGATGATTGCAGTTAAAAAAAACTATTATACTAATAAGAATATATCGATCTTGCTGATCATCAATAAAGTTATTCGAATCTAATTATTTATATGAAGTAAGAAAACAGTTTTAATATAGTCATTTTGGTATATTCCTTAATCCACTGAAATTAACACGTTATTGAAGTTAAAGGAAACGAAACCTTCTACAATTTTCCTGTATCAGTACTGCATGGTCAGCAAAGTAATACAGTGAACTGGTTATATAACTTCACGTTCTTCATGGATACTGTTCCTCACACATAGAATACGTTAGTATGTAAATATTTACTTTTATTAAGAAACTGTAAAAAGCTTTCTTAAGTAGGTATGTACGTAAATATTTACTTGTATTTAAAAACAACTATTAAAGTAAGGGAAATCTATGATTTTAAAGGTATTATTTAGTTCTAGATATTTCTGTATATTTTCTAGATATGATGGTGTTTCCAAATTCAACATTATTGTGATAATATTTCTATTGAGAAACCTTTAACGTATTTCAAGAAATTTCTCACAGAGATTTGTTTACTGATGGAAATGCATTGAATATCATGATGTTAGCCTTATCTTAAACAGTAACTTATGTCCACAGGGTGTCTTATGAATATTCAATTGAAGAAAATTCAAAACTACAATGGAGTTCCCTTGTTCGACAACCTCTAAAATATTCATTATTTTCTGGGTTGTATAGGTATAGTCATCATAATACTTTACTTTTTTTAACCAATTACGTAAAATACAAAGAATATAATTCGTTGCCGTCTAAGAGAATAATGCTCATTCCATCTCCTATCAGGTAACGGATCCACAAATTTATTCTCCTAAAGTGTACCTTTGTAAAATAAATAGGATAAAAACTGGGAATTCCCTCAAACATCAGCAATTTATTTGAGTCACAGTTTTACGATGAACGGAAAAGGAATTTGTTTAGACACCCACTATTCTTATGCACAAACAAAACAAAGCTAAATGTATTTCATTTGTTTTGAATTGTCTGCCCGCAGTTTGTAACAAATGCAATTGTTTGCTGACAAATTCTGAGTACCTTGCCATTATTCTCACTATAGTAGTGAAAAATGACATACCACTACTTCAGAAATATTCCGGAATCAACTACTACCTTTGGGAAATCCTCATGCTTATTTCCACCCACCTTTCTGCTAATCCACGAATTTCTTTGTAAAATCCCTTGCACGTCTATTGCGTAATTTTTAAAATATATTTGTTTCTCTATAAAACAGGATTACAGTCTTTGACTGTACCATTCCGCATCAACTCTACTGCTCGTGGCGTTAGAGATACGATGCTATGCAATTCATTGGTCTAATCTTTCAGTAGCCTGTACTTCCCAGACTATGCTGATTTCGTAGATTTGTCACGGGAACTTTATCTTGTTTTGATGTGAAGAACCACCTCCCGAAATTTATCGCTTGAGTTCATAAACATGCTGTATATATATCAAAGACCCAACACTCTAGTCCAGTGATTACAATCGCTCACTGCTGATCGTGAGGCTCCTAATTCGATTCCCAGCTGTAGAAAGATTTTTTCCAAAGCGAGAGGCTCTGGAACGGTTCCCACCCAGCATCGAGATGCAATTGCGGATCGGATGTGAATTTAAATATAGTGGTTATCAGAGTTTAGAGTTTCTGCTCTCCTCTCACAGCACGTCTGGTCAGCGTCGGAGCAGTAGACAAACTCCCTCTTTCGGGAGAGGCCTCATCCAGTAGTGGATGAAATATGACTGCGAAATATTGTATATCCAGGGCAGTTCAGCTGATGCGGCATGGTACCGTCAAAGACTTAGAAATACACTATTAAAAAAATAGCTTCTCAAAATTCAGCAATGTGTTCTCCAAGGGAAGTGCGGGATTCCCAGAAATTCTCTGAAGTAAACATGACTTGAAACGAGAATGAGTGGGAGGAGTTTGTATTAGGGAACAACAATTCGTTTGCGCCAAATAGATATCTCAAACAGGTTTAATATCTTGAACACTTTTCTTCAAAATCACATGTTTGCATTAGAATTTGGAGTAAGAACTGCATACATTCATCAAAAATGTTTTTATTTGTTATCAAAGAGATTACCAGTTGGATGTCAGTGATTATCTCTGCCATATGTACTTACGTACACAGGGAGTGTTTTCATTCACGTTTATTTTGACCTACGTCTATTTCCGAAAGAATTTAGGTATCTTCTATTTCCCTTGAGAAAAAGTTGCGTAACCAAAATGTTTCAATAAGCATTTTCAGATATAATCTTTGAAACATGAAGTTGTTGGCGATAACATCCTGTATCAGGTTACCTGCTGGTGATGTTAGAAACATGGAACTGTAAAACTTATCTCCTACGGTTTATGCAGTATGTAGCTGTGGATCTGTGAACATTGTTAAAATTTGAAGCTGAATTTTCGTCTTGCTTTGATATGGGTAATTACAATCCAGAGCGTTGGAGGTCGTTCATAAACACGCTGAATATATCTAAAAGAATCTATGTATATTATATTTAGTATACGGAAAGAGAGAGAAAATGAAACAAAAGCGTAGAAAATTTATAACTCACTAAAGGAGTTGATGTAATATTATTTTTTGTTCCTGGAAAGAGAAGCAGTGAACCTTAAAACTTATGTTTGTTTTTGACTGGTAATGGAAAACGTGATGAAACATTTACGCTTCTAAGAGAAGCCGGTGTCCAAATTTTGTAATACAGAAAGTATAGTATGAGTATCGCTTGAACCTATGCTGTGTGATCCAAGTAAAATTCCGAAGATTCCTGATATATAAAGTAACATGCATTTACCCGAGAACTGACAACAAAAAATATTGAATACAAACTTTAACATGATGGGTCTTGGGAACAGACGTACTCGTACTCTTCATCAAGTTATTTTTCTTAATAAAGTGTTTGCAAATAGAAATGATTATATCAATTTGCTTCGAAGCTTACATGTACATGTCCCATCAAGCAAAACAAGAACATAAAATTCAGTATTCTTTTATTATCAAAAACCGATAACAAATATTATCCAACCAACTTGGAGAATTAGCGCAACCTACATAAATAAAAGAGCAAAGGGAACTGATTTTCATAACATGAATGTTAAACAAATTCATAACATTGTAAAATAATTTTGTATGTTGACTGTTCTCCTAGTGGGGACAATAATCTTAAGTATGGATCATTCTAATTAGCTTCTCCTGTTGTCTTCTGAAATAAATGAAATAAAATAAAAATAGAAAATGAAGTGTCAATACATAAAATTGCAAAATACTCAATGTAACTACTTATAAGCCAATTAAGAATATTCCAACATTATTTTGTATGTACGACGATTTACTGATTTTATTTAAGATCCTAAATATGGTTAACACCTGGTACTTGGGAAGAAAATTTATTGTTGCTTTGTTTCTCCTCACTCTGATGTCAGCTACGCAGTTTTCGAAAGGTAAGTACTTAATTTGCTGTTCAAGTGTATATACACTACATGAAACAATTGCATTATATACATAATTCTAAACCTATAGTCATAATAAAATAATATATTAATTTTCTGTTACACAATATTTGGACAGGTTCTCAAAACTAGGAGGAGAATATTTTTCCAGTCACTGTAATCAAGATTCTTTTCTTAATATCCTCTTAGGAAATTGTTCAAAACATTACGTTTGAATTTAACATAACGTATGAAAATAGTTGATGTGTTAGCGCACACAATGTGTTTCAGTTTCACTATACAATTAATAAATAATCTTAAATTGGAGAAATTAGCAATATATAACACCCTATATGCAGAAATTTTCAAAATCTGTAACAACTTAATGATATTTACCGGATTAGAATCTTTCTAGTAAATTATTAGAATTTTGAGATTTTTATAATAATAACAATCATATAATCGTAGCAGGTCAATAATTAATTTTACTAAAATTATACACACAATTTAATGCTTACAAAAGATTTACATTACACCGCTTCACACCAGATTGTACTTGAAAAAATGTTTATCAATACTTAAAAAAACCTACTTAAATTTCCACTTAACCCCGAAGACTAGAGGCTCAATACTTGTCTTCTGAAGCTCTTAGCGAAATCGAGAATATCAAACTCTTCTGCATATAACGAAATATAATTTGATCTCATTTATTATATAATGCAATCATTGATTAAAATGCAATTAAATAATCCATATAATGTTTGAATAAGGGTAATTAATAATGTGTATTTACACCTTTGTTCAAATTAATTTTCTATCTAACATCGCCTGTGTACTTTATTAAAAAGAGTCACTGGCTCTTCATAGACCATTTGGTTATTGCAGAAAATTGTTACCGAAAAAAATAGTACTTGATACTCCAAGGTTTACTATTTTTTTCGCAATTATCCCAATCGTCTTTTCTTTCTACGAAGATACTTAAATTTGTCGGAAAATATATGCCTGGTATATTTCTTAAGTAAAAGGCAAAGACGTAACTCAATTTTCATTCATTTAAAGTCAATAAGATGTTCCCTTTATTTAATATATTTAAATGTTATTCATTAAAGTAAATTGTTGGTTAAATAAATAGCTATCTAAAGTTTTATTTACATATGTAGTATCCAAGAATTGCATTGCTCTCAGGAAATGTTTCGTAGAGTCAATCAAAAGAATTTCGATTCATTTTTATGCTCCTTTTTAAATGTGTTTTGAACTGAAAAATAGTAGTAAGTTCTTTCTACTCTGTTGTATATATCATATTATTTAACTACTTTAACACAGAAGGAATTAATGCAAGATATTCAATTAGATTTGGATAATTTAGAAATTATTATTTCTTCTTTCTTTAATCACATTTGGACTAAAATTTACTCATGTTAGTTTCGCATTATTAATGATTTATTTATTTTGTAACATAATGCATAATATTACATTGCAATTGAACTTTCATCAACATGTAGTAGTAGTAATATCAGGATGAAGCCCTCCATCACGCGATAATACGAATTAAATTACTTTCTATGGAGCGGACCACACAGAGCTCCCGAATCACAAGCACTTTTAGAGACTACCACACTCCAACGATTTCAGATTTCCAAGAAACCGCCATATTGCTTGATACTTAACTGATTTATGTAATACGTGGTCGGTGGATAAAGCTTCCAAATCATTGTTAGCAAGCTTGTACCGTGGTTCAGTGGATAGAGGGTCGGAGTGGACAGAAACTTGAGTTTAAATTGTGGTGAGTGTAAAGTTTTATTATTTATCTTTTAAGATTCATTTCTACTTGTTCATTTTCATTATTAATATATTTTCTTGCGTTTTTCGTAGATAAGATTAAATTAACTACCATGGGCTAGCTTATGTGTGGTTCGGCTAATGTCCCTTAACACATCCAATTCAAACATCTCTATCGCAAAACATTTGTAAGGAATTTGAGGAAGTGTACCATTCGGGCATTACATGAATAGTTTTACTAATTCGAAACTTTATATTTCACAGGTCTGTTAAAATCAATACAAAAGTATCAAACTAAAGCAAACGTTTCTGCAGATGTTAAATAATATAAAATGGAAGATCTTAGAAATTACAAATCCTAATCTCATTTTGTACTGAATATTTTAAACCTACTTTTTCAAACATTTATAGGTTGCGGAGAAAATGAATACTTTGATGGAGCCAAGGGCGATTGCCAAGTAACATGTTCAAATAGACTTCCCAAATGCCCAAAATTCAAGAAACCGGGCTGCAGATGCAAACCTGGGTACGCACGTGATGATGATACGAATATATGCGTTAGACTAGATATCTGTCCGAGCCGTAAGTTATCAATAGTTACAGTATTTTTTCTAGTTTCTATGCTATAATATGGTACTTTGTAGAATTGAAGGGAGTCAGTGGAAGAAGGGTCTATCCCACAAATTTGTAATTTGGAGAGAATTATTGTTAAAATATTTTTGATGTACAAATAAATCTATGTAACGTAGGTATTTTAGTTTCTGGAGTAGATACAGAACACTATTGTAAATATACCTGCAAATGTACAATAAATATTTGCAACATAAATTTAACTAATACATCATACCCTCAAATGCACCCTCGAAACTCATCACACTGCTTGCAGGTGTAGGGCCTCGGTGGTTTAAATAAAATATTAAAATATATGTTTAAAATAAACCGTTACGTATAGATCTTTACGGGTGTAATTTTATTTTTCTCGCAAATTGTGCAGTATGACATGTACATGTGTGGATTCCTATTCACTGAAGTAGCGTACGTTTTGTTGAGATAATCTCACAGACTATATTGTGATCTATATCTGGGAAAATATGTAATGACACTTTCAATAACATCATGAGATATTGTATGTGTTCTATTGGTGTCAGAATCACTCTTACACTCCTCTACGGAGAACTAAGATGCATTGAAGGATTGGCACTTCTTGCACCAAAAAACTGAAAAGTTCATTTGTCATCACTTGTTATGATGGCTATTGCATGGTGTTGGGCATATCCCAGAATGAATTTAGTTCTAAGGTTAAACACTAGATGACACTAGCTTATACTTAACCATAAATCTCATTTTTCATGGAGGAGTGGGATTTTTCCTTCTTCCGTCAAGCCCTTCAATTTTGAATTATTTATTAATAAATGGTACATACATTAAAATATATATTTTTGTTAACCTATAGTTGTATTTGGTGCAATGAATGGCAACTGCCAAGATATAAAGACATACATCTTTCATTCTGAAGAATGTAAGTACGAGGTAGCTTATGATAATTAAGAGATAATTAAGCGTAGTTGTACCTGAATGAGAATCATTGTTCGAAAAGTAAATAGTAAATCTTTTTAAAAAGTCGTTCCCCCTTTCAGATATGCTGAAACTGTATCTGATACATGGAAATTAAGTTTCGAGGTTGTTACCGACATGAACTTAAACGGCAATTTTACTGAAAACTATTATAAATAAAAGATGGAGAAAAATACCATTAAAAAACGGCTGATATTAGCTAATTTAAATTTAATAAATTAACTTATGATCAGGAGGGCTTAAATTAATTCACTGCAGAAATAAAATCAAGCAAGTTACTAACCACATGTCCTTAGTTTCATCGATACAGATTTTTTTATTTATTGCTGATGCTGAATGGATAGAGCTTTAGCTTAGGGACCGAAAGGCCAAAGCAACGATCGCAGTGGCTGCCCATCTGACTGTGAGTTATTCCGTGTTATCCCTGAATTAAATTTGAATTCATTTATGGCCTTTAGGCATCTAGCCATGACAGGGGAGAGAAAAGGAATCGGGAAGATATAGGCCAAGACATATATTTAAGGTCCCATTCCGGCATTTGCCTAGCGTGACTAAGGAAATACTGTGTCAGGATAGAGGCACACCAGGTAAATTCCATGACGATATCTACAAAATAGGCACTCTCCGAGTAGGCTATCTTCTAAATCATCTTTCTCTTACCCTGCCCTGGTCTGAGCCTTTGATTCGACAGGCCATCAATAAGTTATATGCATACAGACGCGAAGGTTCAAACCCATTCCATCTGCGTCTGCAATCGACGAAATGTATTGGACGTAGTGATTGTAAAGATTATGATAGTGATGATATTTAGTACGAAAATGTTTCTTTTAGTTAAATTTTACTATTAGTATCATCAAGCCAAGCCTATTGATACGATTGATTATCTTACTACCTAATTTAAATATTTATAGTACTACTTTAAAAGAAGTACTTTATTGTTACTAACTTATAGGTCTATTTTATTTGTTATATAACTACTTTAACACAGAAAGAATTAATGCACGATATTCATTTATATTTGGATAATTTATAAATTATTAATTCTTCTTTTTCATCACATCTGCACTCAAATCTACCCGCGTTAGCTTCGCATTATTACTGATTTATCTATTAATACATAATATTACACTGCAATTGAACTTTCGTCACCAGCTAGTAGTAGTAATATCAGGAATTAAATTAGTTTCTGTGGAGCGGACAACACAGCGCTCCCGAATCACAAACACTTTTAGAGACTACCACACTCCAACGATTTCAGATTTCCAATGTAACCGCCATATTGCTTGTTACTTAACTGATTTATGTAATTCGTGGTCCGTGGATAAAGCTTCCAAATCATTGTTAGCAAGCTTGTACCGTGGATCAGTTTATACGGGGTTGGAGTGGACTGAAACTAAGGTTTAAATTGCGGAGAGTGTAAAGTTTTATTATTTGTCTTATAAGATTCTTTTCTACATGGTCATTTTCATTATTAACATATTTTCTTGCGTTTTTCGTAGATAAGATTAAATTAACTACCATGGGCTAGCTTATGTGTGGTTCGGCTAATGTCCCTTAACACATCCAATTCAAGCATCCCTATCGCGAGACATTTGTAAGGAATTTGAGGAAGTGTACCATTCGGGCATTACATGAATAGTTTTACTAATTCGAAACTTTATCTTTCACAGGTCTATTAAAATCCCTACAAAAGTATCAAACTAAAGCAAACGTTTCTGCAGATGTTAAATAATATAAAATGGAAGATCTTAGAAATTACAAATCCTAATCTCATTTTGTATTGAATATCTTAAACCTTCTTTTTCAAACATTTATAGTTTGCGGAGAAAATGAATACTTTGATGGAGCCAAGGGCGATTGCCAAATATCATGTTCAAATAGACTTCCCATATGCCCAAAACTCGGGAAACCGGGCTGCAGATGCAAATCTGGGTACGCACGTGATGATGATACTAGTATATGCATTAGAGAAGAAACCTGTCCGAGGCGTAAGTTATCAATAGTTACAGATTTTTTTGAACCCTCTATGCTCAAAAATGCTACATTCTAGAATTTTGAAATTTTTATTAATAAATGGTACCAGCATTAAAATATAGTTGTATCCTATAATTTGGTGCACGGAATTGCAACTGCGAAGTAAGAAGTTAAAACATACATCCTCCATTCTCAAGAATCTAAGTACTAGGTAGCTTATGTTTGAATAAGAAATAATTACGCGTAGTTGTACATAAATGAGAATGTTTGTTTGAAATGTAAATTAGAAATCTTTGAAAAGTGTTTCTTTTTCGTCCTCCCATTCAGAAATGCTAAAACTGTATCTAATACATGTAAATTAAATTTCGAGGATGTAACCGACATTAAATTAAACAGCAATTTTACTGAAAATTATTTTAAGTAAAGTTTCAATTAAAGAAACGGCTGGTATTAGTTTCACGCAGTTTCGTTTCATCTCTCTTGTAAGGGAAAGTGATGAAATATTTATTTAAACATTTTATCCTTTGAAGTGGTTATTATTTCTTAATTTTGAAAACTTCGTCGTTTTAGTGTTAAACACACATTTTCTGTAAAGCAACGTTTTATTTGTAAGTTTTGAATATTTAAGGGTTCGGTTTATTAAAATCAGAATATCTCCAATAAGATTTGTTGTCTATTTTTCAAATGTTCCGAAAGTCTGCTTCGCATTTGTGAAACACCTTAGTACAAAGAAACGTTGTAATTGTTAAAAAAAATTCACAAAGTAAAATGTTTGATTGTGTATTTCCATATACTTCCAGATCATTTTGGAAGAAGGGGAAGTGATCTTGATGGTAAGATAATTAATATCCCTTCGAAGTTTACCTTTCAATTTTTTAGAGATTTATTTTTGTCTTTTTAACTATTTATAAACTAAATCTAAAGAGCACAAAGGGAAACGAGTTTTTATAGCGGAATTGTAAATCGCAAAGATTGTTTTTTTTAGCAAAATGTTCTCAGTTTGGAAGATTATTTAAAAGGGATTCCTATGTTCTGGATGCAATTTGTTCTCCAAACTGCGTAGATTAGTTTGTCATAATTTTGGAAAGGTTAATTTGTAATATTTGTATGGTGATTGATAATGCATCATGGTTTCTAACCAATTTTGTTTTCTGTCATTTGTTACTGCAAAGGTTATAGAAATTCGAAGATATACTATGAAATTTATTGCTTTGCGTCTTGTTAAAGATTACAACAGAAAACCTGACTTTTTCTTAGTGACCAAGACCTTACTCCTTATGTACCAGAGAACATAAGGAGTAATACTGCATGTACACGAAATCTTTGAACTTTGCTCTCAAGTATCTGTTGAAACGAAGGAAAACATCATGAAGGCATACTCGCACAATTTGCCGACTGCATGGGTAAATAAGTGTTGGATACGTGTGCAGAAGGTACCGGGTTCAAATTTCTCTAATATTAAATTTCCCATACTCCTTTTTCATTCAGAAGTACATAACATTTCTTACTACGTATGAAGAAATGCTTCCTTTTAGATTGAATTTTCTTATCTGGCCACTTGAATGTTCAAAAAATTATATAATAATGGAATAAAGGGAAATTCATCTATAAAATATTATGGGTATGTTCTAGTCGAAATGAACATCCATATATTACATCTTTGTTCAAGTAAGGATTCCACATTATTTTCTGCTATGAAAATACACTTTAAAATAGTTATCGCTCTTTTTGCTCATAACGCGGAATCTGTTGCTTGAAATGTGTTTGTATCTATTTATCTACATACCTCAATATTTACGAGCATGACTTCTCAGGTAAATATAAAAGTATTATACAAACATCTATAGTTATTATACGTTCTTTTGTAACACTATAAATTGGCAATCAAGGTTGATAATATATACGTTCATATGCGTTAGAAATCATTGTATGTTGTGCTTTCCAGACTTCTGTAGACAATATGCCATTTGAGCGCAAAAGTGATATTATTTGAAATATAATATTATATCCAGTACAGTGACATTCATAGAAGGTTAACTATACCGCGTGGCATTGCAGTAATTATTTTACTTCAGGCAGGGGAATACTTCAGCAGCATGTATTTATTAATAACCAGCTCATATTTCGCAGCAACGGTTTTCATATTATCCTTGGAAATAACTTTATAATTGTTGATCAAAATAGAAGTGATGCTTATATATCAGTAGCTGCAAATTAAAGTCCTCTGACCTCTTTAATTTAAAATATTAATCTTTAAATTTCTTTTAGCAATCCCATGATAGAATGTTTCTGTATAAAATATTATCTTCTTTTACTTGGTTCAAATTATTACACCAATTACAAATTAAACAGCAAATAAGTGCTTTTCATTAAGCTTAATATCAGTCAAATTTGGTTCCTTCTTAGCATTTGTACCTCTAGTGTCGAATGCAATGTTACCATGCTGACGTGGGAGGTTGTAGAGTGGGAGAAAGTTAGAACATGATTTTTGACGTCACGAGGTAATTGTCGGGGAGGCAGGATAGTACATGATGTTTGACGTCATTGCGTGGATATAAGAGAGTACTTAATCATTGACAGGAAGCTGAATATTACTTGTCAATTGACGTCATTGCGTGGGTGAAAGTTTTGAATATATACATTTATATATATATATATATATATATATATATATATATATATATATATATATATAGAGAGAGAGAGAGAGAGAGAGAGAGAGAGAGAGAGAGAGAGA
>JAGDQP010028454.1:389-24134 GCA_022664845.1 Lepisma saccharinum | reverse complement strand
CAAATGTAACGTGCATAAAAAAGGGCTCTCTATTCGCCACAGAAGTCTCATACATGAAAGTCTCTTACGGCTTAAGTTACTGCAAAACCTTTATGCAATTTTGTTGTACTTATTTATGACACAACTGACATCACGGATACTCACCAAGTATCATTGCAATCACTCCAATCATTGCAATTCAGAGATGAATGAATAACAAGAACTCTCTTCTTCAGACTTTTTAAAATTATTTGTTTATAACCAGGTAAATCACCTGTGAAAACACTGGGCTACATTTCCACGATTAGGAATTAATACTTACCGGTGAAAATGGGATTACTACATTTCAGGACGAAGAGGTTTGCATACGTCTTGTTACTTGTAGATCCACAAACGGGTTGAATGTCCCTGATCTCGTCTGCTGGATTGCATTTCGTATTCACGAGTAACATTTCATTGGATGCTCTCTCAACGATAGTGAGTGTAATGAATGCTGAAAGGAAAAAAAAAAGTT
Organism: Lepisma saccharinum; assembly: GCA_022664845.1. Classification (NCBI taxonomy): domain Eukaryota; kingdom Metazoa; phylum Arthropoda; class Insecta; order Zygentoma; family Lepismatidae; genus Lepisma; species Lepisma saccharinum. The sequence continues at coordinate 23,641 of JAGDQP010028454.1, read as the reverse complement.
CTTTAGGAGAAATTCAAAGAAACCTCCAGACGTCATTTGCGGGACCAAACTTTTGGTCTTTTCTTAAGAACATAGCATTTCAGTTAAATAGATCCTATTAATTAAACAGCTGACTTCGCTCAAGAAGTAAAAGAGACGAGTACAAATATATGGTGGTTAGTTTCGCCAGAGACATTCATTAGTCAGAGAATTTATTAATCTCGTTTAAAGGTGTGATGAGCCAATATGTTAGAAGTTACATGTGATAAGGATATTTAATATCTGTACTTGGAATACCATTCTTAGCAAAACATGGTAGTCCATTCTATCTTACGAGTGTGTGAAAGTAACTACAAATGAAAGGATCTAGTATAGTGCCTAGTAACATTCTTCCTCAATTCTGCTCTGCTGTCAATCAAAATTCATAATACGACAACATCATTTTTAGTTAGTATACGATTTTCAAACTTGACGGTGTATTTGCATCACGTTTTCAAGATATGTTAGTTTGTGCAAAAGTTCTCTTAACTGATTTGAAACATTCCTTTATGCAATTGATATCCCAAAGCCTAGATGAGCGATCACAAGACTATGAAAAAATTCAATCATTTGACGATAGTGTTTCACATTTTACCTTAGTAAAAAATTACGTCACTACTACCGATCCATGATCCATAGTTCGAATGGAACTTGCCATAGCATCTCACACAAAGTTCATGCCATATGCTAGCAGGATGATCAGTCTATGAAGGTGGAATCAGCGCTGTAGTCTGAGAACGATGGTCAATTGGAATGTGCGTTGTTTCCTGGAGCGGTTTAATGGCGTAGACCCTTACTAAAACTCACCACGCGTGTTTTGTTCAAACTGAGTTAAAAGCTAATTTAATGTAAAGTGACAGTTTTAGGTGTCAGCAGAAAGTGTCGTCAAGCCTTATGGGCCCGCTCTGTCATTCTAACGACAACTTTCAACTCAGGAACTATTAGGGATAGGAAAGTGGTTGAGCTGTCATTGAAAAGGTCTCGGCGAGACTAGCTCAAACTCGTACAGCTAATACACATTGCATGGACGGTGCCAGAGGCAGGGGACAATTTATATCTTTGGAACTGTTAGGTTTATGAATGTGGTTAAAATGTCTTTGGAAAGTTCTCGGCAAGACGAGTTCAAACACGTATCATTTATCCAAATCATAGAGGCGGTGCCAGAGATAGGGAAAGAAGTTTTCAACTCAGGAACTGCTAGGGCTAGAAATGTAGTTGAAGTGTCTGGAAAGGTCTCTTGAGATGAGTAAACCCCGTTTGAATATTAAACATTACAGGAGCTGTTCCGGAGATGGGACTCTATAACTTAGGAACTACAATGGCTGGAACGATGGTTGAGGTATCGTTTGAAAGGTCTCGTCGTCGTTTTTCCAACGGAACATTGATCATAAAAATAAGATGCTCGCTGCTGAAGCCTGGCAGTAGCTTATATGCACAGTCCCCCGATTGGGTTTCGCCTCAATTGGTTAAAACTATAGACTTCATAATCTTTTAATGTGTGAAATAGTAACAAACTGACAATTTTAGTTTTTATTCTCAGACAAATTTTAGTTCAAAAGGAGCTTGTGACATTTTATAGCTGCAAGAACAACTTCACCCGCCCCGTGATGACTAGAGCAGATTAGCAGTTCGTGTCTCTTTTCTAAACAGTAGCGCCTGTAACAAACAAATAAAATAACACGTTATTAAACTATCCTCTTCTTCTGTTGTTAATTAGATGAATTCAATATAAAATTGGAATCTCAACAGTGATGGATCTAGGATTTTCGTTAGGAGGTGGTGCAGATGGAATAGACCAGGGATATATTCAATATTTTTCCGCTAACAAAGAGTACGCATAGTCTGGGAATTTGATTTTGGTAATAGTGTACCTTTCAGGTATTAATATAAGAAAATACTAGGGGGCACAATTCAGCCACTTGCGAGTAAACATGGGTCAAAGTTTAAGTAACATGTTAACTCATCTCTTACGCCAAAAAATAATGTTCTTGAGTTTAATTGACCCTGTTAGATAAAGCGTTAGAGTGGTCAGCTTACGGGGATAGATTGCAAGTTCGAGTCTCGTCGGGTGCATATCTTTTTTACATGGATTAGTATTTCACACCTTGTAGTAAAAAAGAGTGAAAATAAAGACAAATATAACTGTAAAATATTTTGTTATTACAATGACGATCTAGTTGAAGCGTTAACAAATTTGTGCGAAAAAGAAAAAGTGTTTCACGAAATTTGCCTAATTTGTAAAGCAATTTCACTCGTAAATATTCATGTGTATGTGGTATATACAACGAAAAACTATATATAGAGAAAGTTACTAAATGTTTTAATGGAAACTACCACCAAAAAATACTAGAACAATAAGCATAATCAATACTGGCACAGAATTAATTATATTCAGGAACTAGAATGATAATTGTCGTAGAAGCATGAGAAGCTTCCTACATTTTGAACAACAAATGAATGAAGATTTTGTACAAGAAAACGGTGTTTTGAAAATATGAAAAGTAAACCTCATTGATATTTATGAAGATGTTTCTTCTTTACCAAAGTTTCAAAGCACACAATGCATATCGGATTACGAAAGATTGGAGATGGCCGTTGATAGATGAGCTATCGATTGTATTTTAATAGTATCTTTGTTGAATTCCATTAAGAAACTGCTCTTCTTATTGTCAACATCGTAGCCATATTCAAATACTTTCGCGAAACACTTTTTTTTTCGCACAAAATGCTTAACGTTTCAACGTGATCGTCTTTGTAAAAACAAAATGTTTTACAGTTATATCTTTACTTTATTGTAGTATAACGCATGAAATAGTAATCCACGTAAAAAAATATAAATACTATGCGCCCGATGAGACTTGAACCTGCAATCTCTCAGGCGTGAGCCAACCACTCTACCGCTTTATCTAATTGGATTAATAAAAGCCGAGAACATGTTATGGCATTAGAGATATATTAACGTGTTACGTAAACTTTGACCCATGTTTACTCGCAACTGGCTGTATGGTGCGCCCTGGTATCTTTTAAATTAATTCCTGGAGAGTACACTACTACCACACGAAATCTGGTACTAAACTAAAATTCTCAGACCGTGTGTTCTCCTTGAAAGATAATTTTTAACTAAAAACAATATCATATTTTCCCTTACATTGCTAAGTTTACCATAAATTAGATATGTCCGGAAACAAGTCGAAGCGCTTTTTCTTAGACAAATAATCTTAATCATATTAGTTGTTATGATATCCGGAAAACAAAGTTACTATAGTCTTAATTTCTTTATTTAACTTTTCCATGCTTTAGTTTAAGAATCTATAGCTGAAACGTTTGTGTTATTTGTGTGATTACTAAGTTACGTTCAATTCGGCTTTACAGGTTAGGTAAATTACGGTAAGTTGCTTAACGGCAGCTAAAGGGTTTCCCAAAATACAAAATTTAATTCAAAATTGCGCCCGTAATGGAAACGATTCCGTTCGCTGTAGATGTGTCGATTAAGCAAAAAAGATAAATAATAAAACACAAATAAATCAAGCGACAGTCGCATTACGTTCCTTTTAATATCAAGGTCGACTCCAGACTAATGTTAGGATTTATACAATAAAGATTAGGACTCTAGTAATCCTATCTTTCATATTAATTGCATGGCTGGCTATGGTCCTGAGGTTTTACCGAGTGACAAAGAAGTAGCAGGCTGTTTATCCAGATTGCCGGTGGGTTTTCGGAAATGACATTTTTATTATGACGCCTTTTAAAGAAAATATGTAATGGATCAATAGCGTCACAACTATTGATACTCGAAGACGGCTCAAGTTATGTGGAAAATACTTATTCCATAACTTGTAGAGGAAAAAAAAATACTTCCCAAGCTATACTATACGTGACATTGAAATTTTAATTTTTAAATGTATTACAAATGAGAGACTTTATTTCAAAAGTTATTGGGAAAAGATGAATGAAGAGAGATTTGACTGGAAGGAGCCAATAAGAGATAACTTAAAATTATGAACTTTCGGAATTTCTTTCAGTGATTCCTTCCTTAGGTATAAAAGAACAGAAACTCAGATGAAGAAAAAAAGAGATACAAATGTAAACATAAAGAAAACTGAAAAGACTAAATATAAAATGACGAAAATACAGTATATCGTCAATATCAAGACAAAAGAATAAGAGTGTAGAGAAACATAAAGGAAAATAAATAACTGGTACAGGCGCTAAATAAAATAATTAAAAATTAATTCGTATCCAGTCAAGCACAGCCACCAAGAATAAACAAGAACAAGGTTGGAAGGAAAACAAATCTTACGCTAGCTTTTCATGCAGGCGTGCGTTACTTGCAATGCTTCGATTTGATGAGTAGCCAAATGAAACACGTGTTTAAGTATGTTTTCTACGTGTAACACGAGTTCCTATTGGCTTCATAGAAATCGCAAGTGAAGCACGCTGTTTTCACCTGCAAGGAAATCTGGCCTTAGAAATTTTTAGATGCGCTCTGTTTCATAATAGTGCCGAAATAAGATGCTTTCAAGTGTTTAAGAAGTATGTAAAAGGCGTAATAGCAGAGAAATATAATTATATTGCTTCGTATGATTGCCAATGGACTTCATTGTAAACTTTATTTTTTGGTAAACTTTAATTTTATATGGGCCAGTTTAGTAACTTTGGACTTCGGCCCGACACGATTTGCCTTTAGCTGTTAAGTGTTAAAATCCACACCCATGCCCCTGCCGGGACTCGAACCCGGGACCGTTGAGTCGATAGCCTACCGCCGCAGACCGCTTGACCACCCGGCCGGCTTGGACTTCATTGTATTTATTAGTAGACCAAGTAATTTTGTAAATATTTCAGCGTAGTCATTTCACCGACTCAAATATATAAGGGTGTAAATATTGTAGTTTAAATAATTTCATGATCTATACCGAAACTTTATGAAGGATATATGTGAGTTATTTTTGTGTTTCAGAAATTTGTTTGAAGCTCGGAATTAAAAAGCTTTCTAATTTATATATAAATATTTGTAGTTGAAACTCAAGCTCTATTAACTTCTGAATATTGGTAAAATTAGTTAAGAACTGTGAACCAAAAATAGAGTTTTCCAACTCGTGAACAACGATAAAATCTTCGTTTTAAATAAATGCAGCTATTTTTGGAAATGTAATTTTTTTTTTAAAGTACATACAAATTATGACGAAATTTATCGAGTTTCTTTTTCACATCACCCAAAGATTGTATGTGGAAAGACTCTTTACGGATCACTGTTTTTGCCAAAACAGTAAGGATTCTGTAAGAAACAAAATTATGTTTCTTTCTGAGTTGAATGAAAATATTTAATATTTAGGGAAGATTCGAGCATACCTGCAAAGCATCTAAAATGTTATAAACATGGCGTGATGTTCTGAAATTAAGAAAACAACAGTTTATTTGACACTCGATTTCTGAGTTCACATAAACTTGAAAGCTAGATGGTCTCTAACCTTACCTGTAACAGCTACTAGCTCTAGAAAAGTCATCATACTAACGTAAGTGCTCAAGCGATACTCGTAAGATATTGTAGGAATTGATCTTCTGCCAGATATTATTATTATGTTTCTCGAAGATGGGTTTTAACAAACCTTTCCTTATGAACTGATACAATTTACCATGTTACACTTCAAGCAACAGTCTATCATCTAGCTTTCAAAATATAAGTACCAAACAATTTATAAATAAAAGGTTAGTTTGATAAGAAGTAAAAAAATGGGAAATAAAAAGAGTTTTAGTTTTTAGAAAAGCATTAGCACATTAGTTCTAATACACTTTGTTTTTGTACATCCGAAAAGATGATTTCCTTTCTTAATTCTACATATTTTTCAATATGAAGCACGTTCATCGAACAGGATATTACGTGCTTTATCTAGTTTCCAAGGTGACTGTATATCATTTTCATAAAAGCACCGGACGTCATTTTCTTTTTTAAAAAAATACTAAGGATATGACAAATGTCATTAAAATAGAATATATTCCATTTACGTAAACGCGAAAAATGATATTCAGGAAGGACATGATAAAAAAATGTGTATTTTGTGTGTGATTGCGTGGCTTTGAAATTATACACAAGAAGTATTGAAGAAAAATTATACAATAGACTTAATATTCCACGTGCAGCTTCATATTAACTAACTCTATGGCTTACGGAACTCGCAAGTTCATCGCCGCAGTAACAAACATTCGCCACTGGATTCTATCCTGGCCAACACCAAGCAAGTTTTCATCACGAACGTCCACTTCTCGTAGACCTCATCTAATATTGTCCTCCCAACGACCTCTCGGCCTTCCCAATCATCTCCCGCCATCCGGCCTTCCAACCAGTATAGCATACAATCTTCGCTTTATTTCCCATCCGAGATACATGGGCTGCCCACATTAGTCGACGAGATTTCATTATTCTTACAACATCTGGTGAATCGTACAGTTTTAGGAGTTCTCCATTATGTAGTCTCCTCTATTCTCCAGTCATCTCGTCCCGTATTTCTTTCTCAAAACCTTATTTTCAAGCACACGTAATTTATTTTCACCTGCTAGGGTCGTACTCCAACTGTCGCAACCGTAAAATATTACCGGCAGGGTAACAGTTCTGTATATTTTCAATTTCCATTTCCTTGATAGTAATCGCAATTTTAGGAGTTTTTGGACTGAATAGAATCATGCGTTGCCCGATACTAAGCGACCTTTATTTCTTCCGTGACCTCAATCTTGCTTGTTACGTATACTCCCAAGTATATAAATTTGTTTACTTTTTCTATGATCTCCTCACCAATTATTATGTTTTTACTTCCTTCATTTCCTGTGTTTGGGCGATTTATAATGTATTTTGTTTTCCCTATATTTACCTTCAGACCTGTCTCATCGCACTCTTCTACTAAGACATCGGTGTTGCTTTGCAGTGCATCTATATTGTCCCCTATTAAATCTACATCATCCTCATACACGAACATTTGATTCAAACCATTCAACGTGATTCGTTTTTGTCCCCTTTATTTTTTTTAATCGCATATTCTAAAGCAAAGTTAAACAGTGGGGGTTATAAGGCATCAGCTTATTTTCAATCCGTTGGATTCTTGAAACTATCTGACATACGTACTCTGCTTATGGGGTCGTTAAGACTCATCTTCAATAGTTGAACAAGTTTTCTCGGAATTACAAATTGTACCAGAATACTTTTATAACTTTTCCTTTTTGACAGAATCATAAGCTTTCTTAGAATCAATGAATAGCTGGTGAATACTCCCATGGAATTCCCATTTCTTCTCCAAAATGTGTCTCAAGGCGAAAAGCTGGTCCAACGTGGATCTCTTTCTTCTCAACTCACATTGGTGATCTCATATATTATTTAATTAATTATTTCATATACGTATACACTTCGTCATGTTAGAGTATTACTTAATAATTTGAAACAGGTTGGAAGTAACGAGATTCCGCGGTAATTATTACAGTCCGATTTATTGCCTTTCTTTTATAAATCGGAACTATTTTTGAGATTTTCTATTCCTTTGGAAACTCCTACTTTTTCCATATAGCGTTTATCAATCTCTGCAGTTCCTTGGTTCCTCCCGCTTTAATTAATTAGGCTAGAATATTGTCTATTTCTGGTGATTTGAAATTTTTCAATTTTTTTTTATCGACATTAAGATCTCGATCTCGCTAGGTTCGGGTATACACGATGTCGCGGTATAGATGTCAAATATCCTTGTTTGTTCCCCGTTGTGTACATTAAGAAGTTTGTCGAAATGACATTTCCACACATCGACAATTTTAGTCGGATCCGCCTGAAGACCTCCACCTTCATTTCTAATCATTCCTAACCTCGGCTGGTAACCTTTTCTTAACGAGTTTACCCCTTTGTATAGATCTTGTATGTTATTTGTCTTCCCGTTTTCCTCTATCTCCTGAATCTTCTGAGTAATGTATTCTCGCTCTTTGTTTCTCAATCCGCGTGTGGAGTTGCGTTTCGTGTTACTGTAGTGGTTGGTATTTGCTTTTATTACTTAGCCATCGCTGCCTTGCTTGTTTTCGTTCCTCATGAAGCTTATGGCAGTCTTCATCAAACCAAGGTTTTGCTTTTCTGCTGTTTCTTCTTACTTGCATATTCCTTCCCTGCGCCCTTAGCTGTTTCACGAATTATCTCCCACATCTTACATCAATTTCATTATTAATATTATCATTATTATTACTAGAGTCGGCCAAGATTTCGAACCTGTTTAAGAGTTCCAGTTGGTAATCTGTTTTTATGGGCGAATTATTTAATCATTTAACTTCGAAATTAAGTTGTTTTGATCCTTTGCTTTCTCTGTTCGCGATGCATAACTTTCCCTTACTTTTGTGATCATTAATTGATGGTCGGTGTCACCTTCCGCTCCTCTGTAAGACCTAACATCCATTATGTTGGTATGTATTCATCTATCTACTAATACGTGATCGATCTGGTTGAGAGTTTGGCCATCCGGAGATACCCATGTGCCATTGTGGTCGTGAGGTGGTGGTACATACGAACAGCAAATCTTTAGTGCGTTTTTATACTCTTAGAAATTTAGATCCTAGAAGCACTCGTTTGCTATTAAGACTACAACATTAGATAGGAACATATCAGTGGTGTCGAGAACTTTGTAGCCGACACCATTTCTAGATATCCGCCTGATTCTCTTTCAAATGTGCATAGTGAGATCTCAGTAAATGCTATATTTTCTGGGGTGACTCACTCTGAGTTCATTCAGCTTTCCAAGTTGAGCAGAAGAAGGATGAGTATTGTCGAAAGATATGGTGTAAGTTACAGTCAGGTAACGAAGATGTGTTTGTGTGCAATATTCTTTTATATACGAGAGTAGATTCTGATTCTGGAAATTGGAGGTTGCTACTGCCAAGGTCATTGGTACTTAGAGTTGTTACCGAAATACATAATGAAGGCCAGTATGGCATTCAGAAGTGCTACCTTTTCTGTAAAAGGTTTTTTTTTCTCTGGAAGTCAATGAAAAAAGATTTTATTAAATTTATTAACAATTGTATTGAATGTGCTAAGACTAAGGTTATTTCTAGAGCTGTGGTAAAGGATTTTTGCTCTGGCTCCACATGAAAAATTCTGTATAGATTTGATCGGTCGTTTTCCAAACAGTTATTCCCATTATTTCATTTTATCTTTAGTAGATGTTTACAGTAACTTTCTGGTGTTATATCCTTTGAGAACTTCTCATACAAAGGAAATCAAAGCAGTTATTACAAAAAGGTATGCTATCTCCATCACTTTCCCAAACCAAATATTATAATTTCTGATAGAGGGCCACAGTTTACTTCTAAGTTGTGGAAAGAGTTTTATAAATCTTTAGGTATGGAACATATGATTTGCCCGTATAATACGAAGAGTTTCTGTCGGGAGATTTCATAGAGAGGTCAATAGACTTTTACGTTTATTTTGTTATCATGACCATAAGCTTTGGAGTACCAGAATAACTTAAGTACAGACTCTACTCATTTTTTCTCTGTCCTTAACTATAGGATGTGATCCTTGTGAACTTTTCTTGGACTACTCAGCTATTGATGGTTTTTAAGAGGTCCATGTCATGGCCTAAGGAGTTAGATTTTGTAGATACTAATACATCAAGCTCTCCTCTTGAATTCTTCTAAGAGTCACCGAAGAAATGAGAAGTTGATCAAGAACGCTGTGAACGCTTGAGCCTGGAAATTTGGTATTTTTTAAAACAAACATTCTGAGTTCTGCAATAGATCGTACTATTAAGAAATACTTTTGGAAATATATTGGTCCATTCATTGTTAAGGAGGTTAGCCATAATAGTGTAAGATTAACCACTTTAGATGGCAAGCAAGCAGGTATACATAACATTCATAATATTAAGTTGTTTAATAGCTCGGCTCAAAAGAAAACCGAACTATTGCAACTGTAAAAAAAAATGGTTTTGATTAGAATTTTTCTTTCTTGATGAAATAATAGTTTTTTATCTTTGCGAGACCAGATTGTAGTACCTGCTATGTCTAGGTTTTCTTTCACGTGTTTGCATTTTTAGTATTTTCTGGGAATAGCGGCAGATGGCTCTGCTTTCTCTGGTGTCGTCTGCGAACTACGGGTGACCTCTAGCCGAATTTTATGGAACTTTTCATTTTTCTGTCTGCTGTTTCTCGAGATTTCTCTGTTTCAGTGTTTATGTATGCGTGTTGTTTTGATTGGTGAACGATGGCGTTATATTTGTGTTAGCCCGCAATAGCTTTGAGACTATTTTAAGATGTTTTTTCGTTAGTAAACTGTCTGATCGTACTTAAACTAGTATGAAGACAACAGTGGCTCTTTGCGGGTGAGTTTTCCCCTTTTTTTGTTTCGGTTTTGTGTGTTTTTCCTATTACGCCAGTGTCACGTGACACTAGTACTTCGTTCTGATTGGTTGCAAACGAGGTATGCGTTAGACGGCGTTGTTTATCTTTCGAAGATGGAGGGTTTACAGATCCCTCTCCCATAAAAAAGTATTCGTAGCCAATACTAATCTGACTTAAATGAGCTAATATTCTGCCCTTTATACACTTGGAGTTAACCTATTAAATTAATTATAAGAAGTCGCTTGATTGCGTCAACGGTAGTATATTATGAAGATGTGTTCTTCTCCCCCACGGGACCACATGGTTTAAGAAGGTTTCAAGTTTAGAAAACCGAAAATTTTTAGATTGTCCATCCATTTTGGAGTGTGAAAGAAATTAACTTATTTCGTGAATATTGAAATTGGAGCACTACGACTACAAGGAACATTCATGTGATATGTTTAACGTAACTTTTGTCTTTGCTTTGACGATTTCCGTTATAACTTTTAGCTTTGACAGTACGTCAGCTTAAGTAACTCTATTCTAGCTCCACAGTCATTTGTTTCCTCGACTTCGGTAATTTATTTATAAGACAATGCAAAATACGAATATAGGTTCAAATATTACTCTAGTTTACATTAAATTGCTTAGAACATGAACATCAATTAACATGAAATTCACCTAAAGGTTGGTTATCACAATTTTAGTATAGGGTGCAGATTTATTTCTGTTGTAACCTTTAAGTGCAAGGCACAAAATTTTAAGTATTGGGAGAGTATTCTGCAGACAAGCCATTAAATATGTGTTGTGTTGTAATGTGTCATTGTCGTGTGTTTTGTGTACATGTTTCCGTCCGTTTCTATCTCCCTGACACTATATTAGGAGTATCTTTTCATTAATCTGCAAAAAATCAAGGGGGCGATGGTAACATCTATGTTTGTGATGTGTGCCCGTAATACTGTTTCAATGTAAAACTATATCAACGTTGTCTCCGGATGAGTGAGGTTTGCTACCCTAACCCTTTTTGGACTATCTTTACCTTTTTAACCCCGAATTCTCAGGTAGCTAAACCTATCACTCATTCGTTATGTGCATATGCTCGTATATGAATATTTCAGTGTTTTGTGTTCTATGTCTATATAAGCTAGTATCAATTGCTGAGTTGCATACCCCTTTTTCGGAACATTTGTCTTGGAGTTATTTTGATTCTAAATTGCGAAATGGGGAAAATTCGTGTATGTCTTCCATTGTGTTATGTATACAGAAAACAAAATTATAGTATCTCCTTAGTCAAGGCTGTGTAATAATTTATAAATTAAATACTTCAAATGTACAACTTTAGTAGCTTAAAGACGAAAAATGTTTTTGATTGATTATGTAGAAATTTCATTAAATTCGAAAGCAAAAGGACTTAGTGAAAATGCCTTATTGTAAGATTGAGAATTAAACTTCGGTTGATATACTTAGTAATTTACAGTATTGAACATTCACTGCTTTCTCTCATTTAACGCTGGAAACTTCGACAGTTTAACTGTATTGACAATTAAGTTTTTGTAATGCTCAAACAAGAAACTAGTTACAGAGAATTTTTGTTATTAAAGAACTTCAAATCTTATGAAAAGCAAGTAGCTCAGTTTATTCCATAAAAGTGAAAACATTATTAACAAACGTCGGAAAGGAAAACTACACTTGTGTAGCCTATATTCCTTTTAACATACAATTTCTGATACGTACGATACTGGTATAGCTCCTTTTTAGTTATTAATTTCATTTTTTGTTAACTAAGCTGTGAACCTCGATGTGATTTGGTGTTGTTTCGGGATTATTTTTTTACCCGAGCGTTTTCGCTTTTCCGGTACGAAATTTCAAAGTTTATTTTTCTTCTTTTATTTCTTTTATTATTCATGTTTTCCCCAAAGGACATATTGCTGCAGGGGAATTTCTTAGCCTTCAATCTGGGTGCACCTCAGCGAAACGTCCCTTGTACACAATACAGCATTTGGTGTACTGGCGCTGGGGGTATCACGCGTAAGTCTACATTAACATTACGAATATTCTGAGCGATAGAGTGATTATTACGATTGATATTTTATTATTATTATTAGAGCACTTATTGGACTATTTTAGTGTTGACTCTTTAGCAGACTCCTCGTCGAAGTGTAATATTATTATTATTATTGCTTGGCGGAATTTTGGGCTTCAAGGACCCAAATGTGAAATCGAAATAAACATTTTTCAAGTTTTTAAATAAACCGTTTCAGATTGCTGACTTCTTGGCTTTCTGGATTTCATATGTTTAACAGTAGAATGATACTGAAAGTCTCTAGAAAACTCCCAGATACGAAAGTACTAAACAATGGACTATTTTTAATATAAAATTATGTATTTTGAACTGCTGCCATCCCTGCTTTAAGAACTTAATATATTTTATTTTGAAATGGAACTCTACACGAAAATTGGACATTGTCACAACCAGTGGGGACGAGTGGCGCCACCGCCCTGGGCCCCAAGTATAGAGGGGGACCTCCATCGTACAGTAGGACGAAATCGAAAAAACTGGAACAAAATCCCAAAATTCAAATTTTAAAAATAAATTCGAAATCCATCATGTGTTGTACTTAAATATCCAATATACACTACTACTTCGTTTCTAATCCCGGAACTCAATCATTGGTGCATATACTTGGTTTCCTAGTTCGGGTAGAGTGCAATCAATCATAACTGTAATGAAGCTCAGACCTGTAACCTAACGTTTTTTTTTTCAAGTATACAGGGTGTCCGGTGATGAAATGCAGATATATTGGGATGTGATAGGGGAGGTCATTTTAAGCAAAAAATTATAGGTGAACATATAGCCTATTTCCCCTGGTTTCCGAGAAAGGGGGGACCTTTTCTGTCCATGAAACCTGCTGCTTTCCAGTTAAGTGCGTATAGCACACCCTGTAGGTGGTGTAAAGACGCAAATCATACTTCAATCGAAAGGAAATGAAGTAAGCTTTCAGACGGTGTACAGATTATTACAATTAAGACCAAAGCAGGGACGTAACAGAGAGAAAAATAATATTATTTCTTTAAATTCCCTTTTTGGACAATTATCGCCTGTTATGGGTTGGGTACACTGGCACTAACGCAACCAAAACAACTGAGTGGATACTACACTCTATGCCGAGGATGGTGGTAAAGATTCACGTTGTATATGAGAACGCGCCTCATGCTTTTCTTTCTAGTCTTTAAATTTTTTTATATAATTTTTCTTTCTAACTTTACCTTAAAACGAGGCGATGGAAGAAATAAAAAGTCGGTTAGTATTGGGCAATCCATGTTTCTATTCAGTCCGGAAACTCCTTACCTCGCGATTAATATCAAGGAAGTTGAAACTGAAAATATACAAAACGGTTATTCTACCGGTAATACTTTACGGTTGCGAAAGTTAGAGTACGCCCCTAGCAGATGAACATATATTACGAGTGTTTGAAAATAAGGTTCTGAGAAAGATACACGGGCCGAAAGGGGACGAGATGACTGGAGAATGGAGGAGACTGCGTAATGAAGAACTTCACGGACTGTACGACTCACCTGATGTTGTAAGAATAATGAAATCACGACGATTAAAATGGGCAGGCCATGTAGCTCGGATGGGAGAAAAACCGAAGAATTCCGTTTTGATTGGAAAGCCGGAGGGAAAGAGACCGTTGGGAAGACCGAGGCGAAGGAACCTTTAAGACGTGGGTGTTTGTGATGAAAACTGGCTTGATCTTGCCCAGGATAGAACCCGATAGCGAACGTTTATAACTACGGCGATGAACTTGCAATTTCCGTAAGCCATAGAGTAAGTAAGTAACTTGACCTTATATCTTCAGGAGATAAATATTCCCAGAAATGGATTTTAACGTTCAAAGAATTGCCCGTGTTTATTAGTTTTATTTATTTATTTTGTATGGGCCATTCTAATAACTTTTTACTTCGGCCCGTCACGTTCTAGTTAAAATCCACAGTCACAAACATCCATGCCCTAACCAGTATTCGAATCTAGGACACTAGAGTCGAATGGCTTAATGCTATAACCCAGTAAACCCACACGGGACTTCCCATGTACTGAACGTAGCAAATGAGTTTATAGTGTCGCTTTTGTTCATTTCTAGAGATTTTCTAATTTTGAAGTTACTAGATTTCAGGAAAGACGTATGGATGTGTGGGCTTTTCCGTCATTTGTATCTTCTGAGCCCTAACTACAAGTCGGTAAATATATGCCAAACTTTAGTTAAACTGAAGAATATTCCGATATTGTTTCATCTATTCCGGTGGATTATATTCGTAGTTATTACAAGAGAAGAATTCGAGACATTTATTTCATCAGGACAAATTTATTTCGAAATTTTCACTGCAGTAAAATTATTATTTTGGTTCAAAGATTACTTGTCAATATGGGTAAGATGTGCTAAATTCAGTATGGGGCCGCTATTAACCGAATTCCTACATTTTAAGTATCGGGTCGTTGGACTCTAGTGATCAACTGCCAACTTTAGTCTCCCAGTTTCCAATTATATTTAAAATTCCCGGTTAGCCATGTTAACAGCTACCATACATCACTGCAATTAGTCAAATTAACGACAATGTTTGTTCAACCATTTTTACGAACAGTTTTTTTGATAATTTTGAACTTTAATTGTAAATTTAAAACCTCGAAATGATTATTTAATATTGGTTTCAACTACAGCCACTATTCTCCGTTTAATTGTCACATTTATAACATTATTATTGCGTATTTCAATATTTATTCAAAGAGTCATTTGTATAACGTAGTAATCATCTATCATGACGTCACACCTGCTTTAAGGCAAACTGGTTTCTTTCATCAAGGTATGTTTTATGTAATAACTCAATTTCTGTATGAAATAATGTGATAAAACCTTTTCCAAATTAAATAGTAATGCTTTTGGACTATATCTTGAAAATTTCAGCATATCTTGAAAAATTATGAGCATTTATATCTGCGAAACCAACTTTCGTTTTCACTTAATTAATTCATAATGTGTCAACGATAAAAGATACAAATTTGTTTGATCTCTACATCACAATCTTTATTCTGTTTTAATCGTAACAAAATTATTACCTCCGAAGGCGAATATTGTGTAAAATCCGATAAATAAATTGAAATTTTGAAATCTTTATATTTCCTTAAACATTTTGAGCTTCTTTTCAATGAACATAGTCTATATAACCCCTCAGTTAACTAGGTATTACGTAAGGTGTTAGTTGAGTAACCATATACAGTGTGTGATATTATTTGTGTTGTGCAGTGATTTAATTAACGTTTACTATAAATGATGTTCATCTAATTTTAACGACGTTATCAATAATTAAGTGAATTTTGAAAGCAATCGATACTAATTTATTTCTCTATTTCGGTTATCCTAACGTTTTGAGAGATGCGTTTTTAGATTAGGTTTGGTTCATAAATCTGTAGGCCAGTGGTAGGATTCTTTCATCAGCTGTGATGTGAAACATTGGGAAAATGAACTACATATTGAATTCTGCAGATACAGCGTTACGATATATGAAGTGACTCCATTAAGTGATATGTGTGAAGAGATTATTTGCATTTGCGTTAGATAATGACACGACGGTTAGGTTAGATTTTGATAGCCATTCGTTGTGTTCGTCGTTTTTATTTCAGGAATTGCGATTCCAGACTACAGGTGTGGGCCCTACTAAGGTAAAAGTAAGACATGGTCATTTGCCACTCTGTAGTAGATTCTTCAAAGTGAGATGCGAATTGAGTTACACATGAATTATTAAGCGTATGATCATATGAAATCATTCCCAAGTACATATTTTCGTTTCTTTCTTTGACTATCGCTAATCTGAACCAGCTGTTACTTTAGATTATGAACCAACGATCTAATTAAAAAGATTGGAGGTGTCACCTTATCGGTATTTCCTCCCTCGTACAGCTTTACTGTCTTTTAGCAGGAATCACAAGGATCTGGAATCCTCTTTCCCAGATATTCTTAAATCTGGAAGACATTTCTGCACCGCTCGTCTGGGGTGTAGAAAATGTTTGGAGCTAGAGTGTAGTCAGATGTGTTGCGTGGGAACTCTAGGCTCCTGGCGACCCTAGAGTATATTCCTGGGTTGTGGTGTTTACAGTCTCTGGCTATTCTCAGCCAGGATCTGTGATGTTGCAGTTTTTGGCTATTCCCAGCCAGGATTGTTGTGTGTTTACAGACAGGTAAGCTGATATAGGAGAGACTCGAGAGATATTGCGCACAATTTAAGAAAAAATCACTAAAATTCTATTTCGTATGCAAAGGTATCAAAAATTGCACAATTTATCTTTAGTATCTTATACACAATTACATACTATCAATTTTTGTTATGTCGTTGTATGCTTAATGATAATGATTTTTTAATACTTAATTTGCGCAAACTCTCCTATTTGGGTAGGTAAGATTGCGCACATGGGTACGAGAGACTGCGCATGATAATACGAGCAGTACGAACAAAATAGAAACTACTTGTTATCCAAAACATTATAAACTGTTGTATTACAAATAGTTATTAGCTAAAGCAGTCTGAATGTTTCTATTAGTTACATTTCTTACTATTGGCAGTCTTTATAAATTTGACTAATACAATCATGGGTGAACAGAGGAAAAGAATTTTATGCTCTTCACGCAGTGTATCGTCAAGTAGTGGGTCAGGACCAAAAATGACACCAAAATCTAGCCCTGATTTATACATAACTTTGCGCAATCTATCCTCTCATTGTGCTAAATGAATGTACTGGGCAAACTCTCCTACTTGACGTTTGACCCAATTATCTTAATTAGGGAATAGAGCTCGGGGCCCAATTCCCAGAATAACCTCAAATTGCGTACAACACTACTTCTGATAACGAACTAGCTCAGATACACCTTGATTTATAATTAATTATTTAACATTAAAACATTTCCTTTAAAAAAATATATAGAACGCTTATGAAAAGTCAGCCATTCAATGGTGACGTAGATGCACAAAAGTGATTGTTTCAGCGACGATCTTCTATCAACTCAGGAATTCAACGCAACGAGTCTTCCAGTAATGTATTCACTTGTCCTTCATTCGCAACGCCCGTTCAATTCTTTCCTGTCTTTCTAAGACCTGTTCAGTCTCTCTTACCGCGCAAACTCTCCCGGATTTACCCTACTATTGTTTCATTAATGTCATTATATATTATTACTAATATCATTGGACAATATTTTGTAAATAGCCACATTAGGATAATTAAGTAATAATAAGAGTTATTATTATTATTATTAAATGGAGAGCGTACGGAGGAGAATAATTTGCCATAATGTGAAGGTGGGAAAGGGAAAAGGGGCGGAGGGAAAAGGGAGGGGCTATGTAAGTCATGGGCCTCGCGCGCCTCGACATATATAAGCATTACGACTCTGACGAACGTTTTGGCTGCTCAATTAGCTCAGAAAGAGGCTGCACATACTATCGATAAACTCTTTGACTTCAGACCTGATTGAGGACAACCTGATTCAGGACAACCTGATTGATATGGATTTTAATCTCGTGGGAAGGAAAGTGAAACCGAGATATAAACCTAAACTTAAACGGTGATAGTTTTACTAGTTTTGCAGAGAATTTTATGATTTGCGTTTATTTTATATGATTCTGCCCCTTCGCTGTTAAGTTTTATGGTGTAGTTTTGTTTTATCTTGTGAAGGCCCATTTACAGCCTTCCTCGTTCTAATTTGTTATACGAAAGACTTTATACACCTTTCTTATGTATTCGTTATGCTGGCCATTTACACCAGTAGGCAGTTTGTGAAGACGTTTTACATCTTCATGTTTTATATGGTTTTATTATTTTAATTAATAAACAGCTAAGTTTTGACATGACCAAGATAAAGCGGTTCCCCCGTATCGGGACGGGCGTAAGCCATAGTGCTGTTACAGCTCATAAATTCATTTTATCTTTATCTTATCCGACCCTGCATGTGATGCGTAATTCTTCAACGTGCAAGGCATTTACTTGATTCTTTCCTGTGATTTGACTAATTTTATCGACATTTCCTGAGAGAAATGACATTAGAGAAACCCTAAATCATGGGTATATACATTTTATCCTGAACTCCATCAACCTCACATTCCAGCATTGAGTCACCATCAGTGGTGGAGCTAAAGAAGCGTGCAGTGGGCGAGCACCCCCTCAAGCGAAAATAATTTATTTTTGTAGCATTATATCTAAGCAATTTATCTAAGAGAAAAGCTTCTATTTGTTTCTGGATCAATCTAGTTTATTAGAAATATCAATTTTTGGAGATTCCGGTGTTTTATCCATTATAACACTTAACTATATGTGTGGAAATATTATAAATTTATACTTAAAAAAAAACGCTTAGCGAGAAAATATCGAAAATGTTTCTTGTCCACCTGCGCTCCCTCCTCATGAAAATCCTAGAATCGCCACTAATCGCCATAGTCCACTCATCCTCCAGCTCTGATGTGACCTAGATTTCCTTCGACCTCACCTTTCATCACAGAGTTCATCATCGACCTCCACTCGTGATCCTTCCCCTCAAACTCTAATCTATGTTGTCAGCAACAAATTGTTGCTTATTTTTATTGTATCCGCTCGCTAATGTAAATAAATGTACTATTGTTGATTTATGGAACGTTTTTCTGTAAACATTACTTGATTGTTTATTTGGTCCTTATTGTAATGGAAATTTTAAAATAAATTGATCAGAAAGGGTTCTATACAATGTTAAAAGTTAAAGAAAATTTCTGCATAGATTTAATTATCCAGTGAACGACCAAAGGTAATTGTGAGAATTACTAGAACTTTATTATGGCAAAGTACAGTCGTCCCCCCCCCCTCCGCACATGTTCCTATTTCCCTTTTAACAATGAAGGTCTGAAACTTTAACAAAACATGTTTTCCAAAAATTCTTCGAACCAGTGTGATAATTAACTGGGGGAATCCCCCTCTAAATCTTTATCTGGACGCATGTATTACATTAAATTCATCGCACTTTTTTCTTATGAATAACATTTCATCCGCCTCTGTAAAAGTGTCTTAATTCGCACTGGACGGAATACCTAGTAATATGTCGAGTTTCCAGATGCAGATTGTAGAATGAGCGAATAACATGGAAAACAGAATTGGAGAAAATATGAACGGAATGAAAAACGGAAGAACGCTGCCACTCACTCGGCATTAATTCGTGTCTGTGCGTGAGATTCGCTTATCACATTCCTTAAATTTAGCTTACCATATATATTGCTGTGTGCGTGGGAAAATGAACTTTAGAAATTCATATTTCCAGTACTATTAACAGTAGAGCTGATATGACATGGTACCGTCAAAGATTTTAAATCTGCACTATTTAGAAGTGCATATTTCAAAATTCCCAAAGGTATTAAGGGATTTCTAGAAATTCTCTGAAGTAAAGGTGGGCCGAAATGAGTATGAATGGGACGGCTTTTAACCAGGAAACAATAATTCGTTTGCCCCGATTTGCTATTTCATTAGATCCCATATACCGAACTATCTTCTATAAAAAAAAAAGCGTGATTGCATAACAATCAGGAGTAATAATTGCATAATTTGATCAAAAGTCCTTACTCGCACGGGAAGTCTTATTTCACGTTCATTTCAACCTAACTCTTCTTCAGAAACATTCCGACCTCCGAAATCACCTACATCCTTCGGGAAATCCCTTGTGCACTAATTACACAATATTGGAATATACATTTCCAATTAGAGCGTTTAAAGTTTTTAACGGTACCATGCCGCATCAGTTCTACTGTTCGTAGTGTTAGAAATATGGATGTCTCATGTTCATTTTCCCACGCTTTTGGCAGCCTATAACTCCGAAGCTATGCACACATCGAAAATTTGTCAGAGGAACTTTCGTCTTGCTTCGACTGAGGATTCACCTCCAGAAATTTGTCGATGTAGTTTGTAAACACCCAGTATATTGTAACGGTAACCTTACCAGTCATAGACTTGGGTGCGATTAAATTATGGTTTATTGATGTACGGGGGGATATATAAAAGGCAGCCTAACGATCTTCGTTCTATATAACTAAAACAAAACAAAATTATCTAATAAATCATCAGGTTAGGATTTGGGGTAGTAGCGAAAAGGCATCCCGGTTTGAAATGAAATTCATATGTTTCGGATTACTTTATGTATAAATATTGTATTCAACTGATATAACGGGGTTTACTAAAGTAAATACAACGAGCAAATTAGAAGTGCTACTGTTTTCTGTATTTTGATTATATTGGGTATGAGATGTAAAATTCAAACAGGAACATTACGTAAGCTACGAGATGTCAAAGTAAAATATTGTATAGGATCTAATTAAGCTACGTAATGGATATAATTAAATGATGTAATAACTAATATAAAACCTGTACACAAGAATAATCCAAAGGTGATTCATGTGCACGAGAAATTGTAATACGATAATCTGCTGAGAATCAATTTCCCTCTTTCCACTACAGTTCTTTGTTTTGTGTTTGATAGAAATGTATGTATAATAATGCCCGATAGAGGTCAATCGAAAATGATATGAATGTCATATCTAGGAACCGCAAATACAGATCAAAATCATGAATGGAAATTAATGTAAAACTGCAATTGTATAATTTTTGTATCTAGTCAAGGTGAAGTAGGAAATGTTTTAAGGGAGAATTAAGTTATGATTTATGTATACGAGATTATAGAACCGAGATACTAATTACACAAATCTATGTAAAGTATTGTTACTGGTTACCTTGATAGAGAACTAAGAGAACTAAGAGAACTAAGAGAACTAAAGAGACTTTAAGAACACGTTCTTATGAAAGTAAATTGCTTAAAGCAACATTACCAGCTTTTTATTTCGACGCTCGACTTAACTGCTAGAGTAACTTTTCGTTACTCTAGGCCAGGTTTATAAAAACTGGGTGTCGCCTCACCCGTTGTGCACAAGCCCGGGTTCCCCCAAGTAGGCACTTCAGTTCATGACGTCAGGTGGAACAAAGAGTACACGCCCTGATCTTCGGAGTAAAAAGAGTCTCATGCTAAGATTGAACAGCCGGATAATAAATATTAAATATTGAAATACTTATATCGTCTGTTATTGAATTATAGATATCGTCGTTATATTACATAATATGGCGCCTACAAGCGATAGGGCTTCCAGTGGCGAGAATGGTACTGATAGCGATCAGGAAGATGGGAACGCCAGATTTAGAAATGAGAGGTCAACAAATGATAAAGGAAAAGTGAAAACAATCGATCGCATGATGCAGATGATTGAACAATTGGTACAAAATCGACGACAAGAGGAAGAACAGAGAAAGGAGCGACGTCAACAAAAGGAAAGGCAACATGAAGAGTTAAAGCAACAGATGAAGAATGGCATGGATGAAATGAAAGCAGAAATAAGAGAAACGAGAAGGAATCTAACGGAACGAATAGATAAGGTTGAGGAAAAATTACAGGAATATCGAGATCAGTGTAAGAGGCTTGCTAATGGAAATGAAGAAAGTATCCAGAAACAGGGAGCTGATATTATGGAACTGAAACAACAAGTGGAACGATTGGAAATAAAAGTTAAGGAATTACAAATTAGTGGAAACTATGAATTCATACCAAACGGAACGGCAAGACCAGAACCATATCAAGAGAGGAGTATAGATTTTCAGAGATTGGAGGAAGGCCAGAGAGGTTATGCTGATATGGTTGATTACAATAGGGATAGAGAAATGGATGCAAGAAGTCAATATTCCAGTGAAGAATATCACAGAGAATATCAAAGAGGTGAACAAAATAATTGGAAGATAAAGTTTGTGACCAAATTAATGGAGGAAATTCCGAAAGAAAGTATTAGAGATCCTTCACCAAAGGATATACTTAATATGCCAAGATGGAGAGGAAACTATATGGAACGTAGTCCAACGGTTTATTTGAAGGATTTGACGACATTCCTTTCATGTATGAAAGTAAACCCAGCATCGCAAATATCTTTGTTGCAAAAGGCAATGCAAGGACCGGCATTGGGATGGCTCGGAACAAAAAGATCTAAAATACACAATTATAAGGATTTTTGCTTCTTATTTTTAGATGAATATGCTAGTGACGAAAGAATCAAAGAAAAGAAAAGGGCTTTAAAAAATAAGAGAATCAATTGGAACAGAATAACTAATTACGAAAACCAGATATATGAATTAATAGCTCAGTTTCAAAATATTGATGACTGTATAACGGATAAAGAGCTGTTGAAGAAAATTATATACATGCTACCGGAAAAAATGCAGAGAGATCTAGCCATTATTAATGACGAAAGAATGGAGGTGTTATTAAACTACGTAAGGAAGTGTGACAGAATCAATGTCGAGAGAGTAGACACCCGAGCATTAGAGAGTGCAAATAGAAATTATAATGGAAGAAATTACGGAGAAAGGAATCAACAATATCCAAGTAATAATACTAGGGATTATAATACCTCAAGTAATTATCGAGATGTCCCAACAAGGACTGCTAATTTTAATAGAAATAATAATAATTTCCAAGGTGGCAGTATGTATAATCAGAGAAGGCAACAGGGCTATGAAAATAGACAAGCATCACAAAGATTAAATCAAGTTAATGTATGTAGGGAAGATCAAGGATCCAGAGAAAGGAATGATATTGAAAGAAGAACAAATAATGAAGTAAATATAAGAGAAAGAGTGTCACATATAGGAGATAGTAGTGATGTAATGATGCATCAACAGTCTACAAACGTCACCGGAGCTTTAAACTGATGGGACGGGTACAGGAACCAGCCTATCCTCTACCCGAAGGAAATAGAAGGCTTTCTAGCGATGTTTGTGGAGATGAGTTTTCACAAACTCAAGTATCAGACGAAGA